>PVIA01003150.1:0-179685 GCA_004024845.1 Tonatia bakeri | reverse complement strand
CCTGGCCCACAACCCAGGCATTTGCCCTGACTGGGAATCGAACCAGCAACCCTTTGGTTTGTCGGCCGGTGCTCAATCCACTAAGTCACACCAGCCAGGGCTGGATTAATTCTTTCTTGAACTGCTACTTGGAATTTCTTCAACACAGCTCTGTTGGGTGAGGAATCAAAGAAGAGGTCCATGAGAACAGCATCTCCTTCTGACTGCCCAGTAGGAGCAGTTCCAGCCTCAGGTGCCACCACTCAGAGCTAGGGCCTCACCCTCCCTCACTGCCTCGTCCCATCTGTGCAGATGTGGGCAGTGCTCCTCCCTTCTACACTTTAATGCTGGGATACACATGGGAGCAGTGGAAAAGACTTTAATGGCAACTTTTAGTAAGCATCTTGTGTTTTAAAAAATTTTCAGTATGTCTATTGATTTTAGACAGAGAGAAAGGGAGAGGGAGAGAGAGATGGAGACACTGATGTGAGACAGAACCATCGATTGGCTGCCTCCCATATGCACCATGATCAGGGATTGGTTGAAACCTAGGTATGTGCCCTGACCAGGAACTGAACCTCCAACCTTTTGGTGTATGGGTTGATGTGTCAACCAAATAAGCTGCATCGGCCAGGGTAACATCATGTTTTTTTTTTTAACTTAAAACTCAATAGATTTAAACATTTTTATATTTATGATTTTGTATTTGTAAATTTTATTTATATTAACCATACTATTTCCTACATTAAATATAATTTTTGTGACAGGCACCAGAGCCACTTCAGTACGGATGCTCTTTTAGGGCCCAGGCACTTCATCATAATGTAGCAAAAATGGTCACAAACTAAAATCTGCACTGAACCACGCATGTACAAAAGAAAATCTGCTTTCCAGACTTTTCCGGTTGGCAATGACAATGTTAAAACTTAACACATCAAATACATTTTCCTTCTTTCTTGGGATCACCAATCAAAAAACACTTTATGATTTGTGGTTACCGTTGTTTAATATTCCTTGCATTTAAAAAAGATTTTATTTACTCATTTTTAGAGAGGGGAAGAGAAGGAGAAAGAGAGGGAGAGAAACATCAATGTGTGGTTGCCTCTCAGGTGCCCCCACTGGGGACCTGACCCACAACCTAGGCATGTGCCCTGACTGGGAATCGAACTGTCAACCCTTTGTTTTGCAGCCTGAGCTCAATCCATTGAACTATACCAGCCAGGGCTATTCCTCACATTTTATCCTTCTTCATCTGTACAATGAGAATATTGTTGGGTCCAAGATGTTTTTGTAATGATTACATGAAAGGCATGAAAAGTGCCCAGTGTGTGCAAATAGCGGGTCCTCTATCTAAATAATAGGTGGATGGGAGACGACAGATGATAAATGATGGAAAAAGAGATGATGGATAGAATTTCCCTACGTGTGGAATTCTGGAGCTTCTGGCTGGTTCTTTAGGTATGCCCATTTAACTTTTTTACTTATGCCAGTTTGACTTACTCCAGGAGCAAGAGGCCTGCCATGAGTACCGATTTGTTAAACGTTTATAAGAAAACTTAGCTTCTTTTCACATGAAACTTTTTAAGTCTGTTACGATGGAAACGTCAGTTACGGAAAACGTCAAACCTCATACTCTTGGCGATCAAATAACCTTGCTGGAGTCTGGTGGAGACGCGCCGCTAACGCACATGCAGTCGGGGCTTGGAGTCATGTGAACCTCAGCACTGGGTCGCAGGCACCTGTTGGCTCCGACAGCAGCCAATCAGGAGAGTGCTTGCCGCCACACCCACCTGCCCACCGCCGGTCTCCGGGACTGGAGCCAATCTGTCTACTTTTCCAGCAGGCTGAGCTGCTGTGGCTTAATTCTTCCTGGAAATCTCTGCAACTCTAATGGACACGGAGTATAAGACTACAGGCTACTCCAAAACCAGTTTCATATTTTAAAAAGGAAGGAGAAGAATTACTCAAACTCTTTGATTTTGTTGTCTGTTAACCTGGAAAATCATAAGCATCAGAATTCTTCTCGGTAATCTTCTTGCAGATCTCTGAAAGGCAAAGTAGAGCAGATTGGTTTGATTGTCTGAGCAAATGATTTTTTAAACATAAATTTATGTGTGAAAATAGGCCACATGAATATTCTATAAAAGATGGTAGGCATTTTGCACTTCGTTTATGTCCTTTATACCGAGTACATGCAATACAATTGTACTCATCTTGTAACATTTTTAAAATTAGAACGTACCATATAACTCTTGGAGGACTGCCACATCATAGTTCCTCACCCCTGCCCTCCTGCCGCCCGCATGATCTGTTCTCTTCGGATGAGTTTCATTCCTAGCAAGTTTCAACATTCCTCCATGCCCTTTGTAGGATACAATGGATGTACACAACATATTGTTTAATAATCTCAATACAAGACAATATATTGTGTTGTGCCATTTAATGCAACAACTAAAAAAATAGAACTCTAGTCTTCAGAATAGTGCACTTGGAATGATGTGGATATTATCAGGCATATTTCATCTTTGAGATAAACTTTAAATGTGAGCCTAGTTTAAATAGTATGGCCTTTAATCCTTCTAATATATGCATGTGGAGTGTGTGTGCGTGTATGTGTGTGTGTGTGTGAGAGAGAGAGAGAGGGGAGGGAAGGATGAGTAGAAGGAAGCATTAAAGCTATTCAGAGAAATAATCCAATATAACACAGTGAATTAGAGGTTTTGATTTTGGGGCCTGTTTCTCAGATATAAAGTGGAGAGTAGAGAGTTAATTGTCCTTTCTGGCTAATGCAAATCCTTTACACTTAAAAAAAGATATTATGATAGTATTCTGGGCATTTTGGCAAAAATATAAGATGTCATTATTCTTATTATTTTAACTGCATACCTCAGTGCATCTTTGTTAATAGTTTCATTAAGATATAATTTGCACACTATAAAGTTCACCAACATAAAGTGTGCAAGTCAATTTTTTTTAGTGTCAAAACTCCAAAGTTCCTCTCCCTGACCCCCAGCTCCAGGCAACCACTAGTCCACTCTCTGTCTGCGAGAGATGCCCATTTTCGGGTGTTTTACAATGTGCCTTTTGTGACTGGGCTTCACCACTTCACATAACAATACAGTTTTAGATTATTTGACCTCAATATCATGGCTCTGAGAATAAAATGTTATACTTGCATTCTTTGATGAGTTTGGGTATAATTTGCACCAGGCAAAAATTAGAAACTAGGTAGAACGAGAGGGCTTTTCTCCCCCAGGTCAGCTAACCCATTTTGCCAATGAATGTTAACTACCAGATTGCTCAACACAAGCTACAGAACAGCGTGTGTTCATGGATGTTGAAACTGACACTCTCTATAAGAATTCTGGGGAAAAGAACCCCTGTAAATTACAAAAGGATCCACCAAAAGAAGAGTGGGTTTAAGTTTGGACAAAATGAAGTTTAACAGCTTAACTTCCCCTCCTTGGAAAACTGGTGATTGAGGAGCATTTACCATAAATCCATATAAACCCGTATTTGGTGCTTGTACAGGGGGCCCCGCAGAGCCAGACCCCTCGGAAAAGCGAGTAGGAAACTCATAGAGAAAGCACATTTCCCCTCTGCCCTTTCACCCTCTTCTCGCTGGCAGGGTTGGTCTTCATTACGATTTGCTCAAACATTTGGAAGTGAATCTTGGGCCCTCCTCCCAACTTATGATTTTATAGCCAATAGGTGATGAGGTTTATTTGCATATTTGCAGTCACATAAGCAGCCTTGGAGTGGAAACAGTGTCAGACTCGATTCCTCTTCCTCCGAGGAAACCTGCCACTTCTAGCTGCCCGGCTCTCTGCTTTGCCCGCGCAGGACGGAGGCTCTGCCTGTTCCCGCCTCCAGCTACGCGGTGCATCAGCCTGTCCGCACTCCGAACTCTTCCCCGTGGCTCCGACCGAGAGACAAGCTTCGAGATGCAGAGCAAAGCGCTGCTCCTAGTGGCTCTGGGCGTGTGTCTTCAGAGTCTGACCGCCTTCCGTGGAGGGGTGGCCGCCTCCAACCGTAAGTTTTGTGCGCAGACGCCTCTTCACCTGCAGACTTGGCCCAGCCGCCGCTTCCACGCATCTGGAGAATGAGAAGGAGGGAGTCCGCAGGGGATTCGGATGCGCACCGAGGACTCGCCTAGCCCGAGCGCTGCTCGGAGACGTCACCCAGGCGGGATCCTGGGGAGGCAGGGAAAGAGTTGTCCCTCCGATCTCGCGGGGGCCGCTCGCAGTTCCCGCGCTCCCGGTTCCCGCGCTGTCCGCCTCCGCGCCAGCTGAGGCTGTGTTCCCCGGCGCCCGGGCTCAGCAGGGAAGGGACAGGGGCAGTGCCAGGGGCGGGACGACGGGAGGAAGGGTCCAGATGGCCGTGAGCGAGCGGCTGTCCCATCCCGGCTTGGGGTGGGGTGGGGGCCGGCCCTGGAATGAAAAGCACGCGAGCCAAGGTGACCCTGGCTAGGCTGTGGCTGCGACTCAGCCCCTGCCTGTGGGAGCGCTGGCAGAAAGTGGTCCCTTCTGGAGAAGACGGTCCAGGGACAGGGAGGGGTTCCCTGCACGCTAGAAGCACAGAGCACTCTCACTCTGCGTGGAGGTGGGGGTGGTGTACCGGGGACCCGTGGTGCGGAGGCCTGGAGACGCTGCGTCTTGCAGACGTCCGGGCGGACACGGAGAAGCTCTCCAGCTGCCACTCTTGCACGCTCGGCTTTTCTTAGCGCCCGGCAGATCTAGCGGCCCTCCTGAAACGTGGGCTTGGGGGTTGCCGGGTTTGCATTGGCTCTCCTTACTGCTCTGCAGCCGCCCGCTCCTCAGAGTTAAAGCGTCGGAGGCCAGAGGCGAATTTCTCTATTGTGGCGGGGATGAGGGGTGGGGGTGGGGGTTAGAGGGGAACGAGCGCTCAGTCCCAGACCTGCCCGCAACAGACGCAGCCTGATTAACTTGAATCTTGGTTCAGCTAACACAACAGCAACTAAAAGGATTAACTACTTGGCCTTATTGAAACCAACACAGAATTTACTGCTGCGTGTGTGTGTGTGTGTGTGTGTGTGTGTGTGTGTGTGTGTAATGATAAATAAAATACGGGGGGGGGGACCAACAAAAAACAAAAACCGAGGCAGCGTTTCCTCCTGTCCTCTCCCGTGGAGGTGTTTGGAAACTCTTTTAGGCGGCACGCGCCAGCGCGGTTCAGGTTGCAGGCGGTTTTGTCCACGACTTTTATTGCAGCTGAGAGTTTATTTCAGAGCTGAATTCTGTGAAAGAACATTTTTGCTAGGTTAAAAAAGTTGATCCCACCAAAGCTGAATTGGCCAAAAAGGACAAGTATCTTTTCTGTTGGATGAGTTGGAGAACACTAGAGGTTCAGTTAGAAAGTCTTAAACATCTTGTGTGGTGTGACATGTCCCGGATAGCGTTTAACACCATCCTAGAAGACGGTGGGGACAGAGGCCACATTCCTGCTTTTGACAAGTGCACCACAGTGTAGTGTTCCTTTCCCCACAAAACACACACAGAGGGGTGTCATCTGGAGTGTAATTCTTGCTAGGCTGCTTTAGGGGCTCAGGACCGCAACTTCCCGGGCTAATCAGTGTCTTGTCTCAGAGCTGATCTCCCTTAACTCTAAAGGGGACTTTGGACTAGACTCAAATTCCTCTCAGGCCCCTCTAATTCTTACTCTGCTTTACGTGGGCACAAGTGATTCATGAATTAAATTGGATTCGAACCACCACATGCTTTTCCTGGCTGTAAATACATTGAGGAAGCATTTTTAAGTAGACTTGAAATTAATGCCTGCCATCCGAGCCTCTCACTCTCACCACCCCCCTTATATTGTGCCTCTCCTACCACAGCGACTTTCCACCCCTTCTCTCCCCCAGAGGAATTCATCTGAGAATGCAAGAGTTTCAGAGCAGGAAGACACAGGGGTGAGGGAATGAATGGTAAGCAGCACCTCCCAGCTCTGACTCCACTCAGTTATTCTCCAGTTCATTCTAAGAAGAGCATGAGGACAGGAGGCACTGCCCTCAGGTTCCTTGTTCTTGGAAGCCAGGGCAAACCTGTGCATGGCCTCCCCAGGAAACCTGAAGAACCAGGAGACCAGCATATGGGTCAGTGCTTAGCAGCTGACGTTCTTTTTGACTGGTCACAGTGAATTCCAGGCTAACATCTGAATTAAACATGCTGGGTGATGACAGTAAAAGAGCAGATCCCTCTTGCAGAGCTTGGCAAGGGATTGATTGATTAATAGCTGTATTGAAAGGTGGGAGTCAGGCACTGAAGAAGTTTCAAAGGAAAATTTTCACTTTCTTTCAGATGGTGTATTTTTAGCTCAGTCCTCCTTACTTGCTTTATTCCTGGAGGAAAAATTGAGCTATACAGTTCACTGCCTCTATTTTTACCAACATTTTCTTATATATATATTTTCATATATATATATATATATATATTTTCATATATATATATATATATGGAAAGCTAATCTGCTAGTTAAATAAATCTGCATTGTCTGCATTGGAATATCTGAAAGGACCAATCAATTCAGTCAGATAACAATATTGATTTTTTCCTTCCTCACTGAACTTGTTTTTTGTTTCCACCAATTCATCTTGTTCCTTGGCATTCTGCAGAAGCTGCTTGAGTCAATAACTGTGACCACTGGTCTTAGAGAGCAGACGAATTGCCGATGAGGTCCTTTGGGAGTGTGTGTGTGTGTGAGAGAGAGAGAAAATAGAAACTTCAAAAATAATTGCATTATAATTGAGCTAGTATACCTCCTGAATTCTTATAAATGTCAGTCAAATTCATCTAATAACTGTGAGCTGCCTTTAGAATGTCTTTTCTGGGATGCTCCATGCTTTTCCTTTTCAGGAAACGATAATATGCCCTCTCTAAATTTATCCTTAAAGTGCTTTGACTTCTCTGCCTAATTTTGTCTCTGTGAGTTACTATCCACACTAAGATAAATTCTCTGTCTTTATGTGCATGCTTAGAGTTTTAGCTATCTATTTAGGAACTTAGGAATAAAGATTACATAGTCACAAAATGCATTAACTTGTAATTTGCCTGGCTCTCCAGTATTTCCCCTTGGTGCTTAATAAGGACAGGCCTGATGGGGCCAGGTTGGCATTGCTGATGTGATAAACTGAATTCAGGATGGAGGTTCTTGTAAAGAAATACACCTTAGGTAGCTCCCCTTTTTTTATTATTCTAAGATGGCTCAAAAAATTTCTAAAGGGACTTGATAAAAGGTTCTTTAAAGCTAATCTAGCAGATTAGCTTTTCTCATATATATATATATAATGTTGGTAAAAATAGAGGCAGTGAACTGCGTAGCCCAATTTTTCCTTATCCCCTTAAAAGAATATGTGTAGAGTCACTAATGCCATTTCCATGTATGGAGACAGCAATTTCCTTAGTAACAATGAAGTCAAGCCAGTTCACCCGCCAGCCAGGTGCAGCCCCGTGTGTGCTGGACAGCTACACAGACTGACCGCTTGCTGGCAGGACCCACCCTTTTCCCTGTCTCTACGTGGCCCAGATCAGTTAAGTCAGGGCTGATAGAGGTTCACAAAGCACATGTCTTCAGGATGCTGAGACATCCTGGAGGGGTTACAAACGCCTGTAGTGGGAAAATTCCTATGAGAACTTCAGGAGAAGGTAAGACTGATGTTTATGATTTCAGTTATAGAACTGACTTAGAATTGAAAACATCACACAGCATACAGAGTGGTAGTGTATTCCGGTCAAATACTCCATTATGCTTTCTGTAACTTACAATGAAAAATAATTTCCTTGGAAAGTGAAATAAAGGTCTCCAGATAAAAGTTTGCTTGAGAATGTATGAATTTCCTATTATTTTCCTTCGCAAGCTACGTACCCAGCATTAATTCTTGGCTGTGGGAAATCGGAGCTCTCCATGAGCTATTCAGACAATCTGATACAGGGTCTGTGGACTGAATACACTGTGTGTGTGTAAATGCACAAGGCCAGTCTTAATAATTACAAAGAATACTCTTAACCATTTCAAAATTACTAGCAACACCAGGGCCATCATATTGCATAATTCTAGGGAAAAATAGACTAAAAGTGAGTGGTGTTCTCTGGAGTTGTGCAAGGCAAGTCTTAAATATCAGTTTGGCAAATAGGTGGTGGGTGAGACCCATCTGCCAGGTTTCAGATTCTCCTGCTCTAAAAAGACTGCTAATCAAACATGTTAAAATAAGAGCGGTAGAGAGCAGGCATGGGCGATCTGAGGGGGAGCGATGTGGGGGAGGTAAACTAATTTAGCTTCAAGCTATCTAAAACACTTTCCAACAATAAAAGAACTTCTTGCATACTGGAAGCAGAAGCAGGTTAAAAACATACAACATTCCACTGTCAGATAAATAATAAGCTACCAGAGTGCTTTCTGATTAGGAAGGAAAAGGGAGTCCTGCATCTTCAAATAAGAGAAGCAGAGTGCATTTCTGATGGATGAGTGAGTTCCAAGTGCAGTCTTACTACAGGAAATAAAAAAAAGAGCTTTAAATATCAGTCTCTGATTTGAATAAATTATCGTAGAATGTCTAGGTTCTGGAGCTTGTGTGCGTGAGTACGTGTGTGTGATCAACTTGCCACTCACTTAGCAAGAGGTAGCCACAGGAGTGTTTCAGGAATTTTGAAAAATTATTAAAAAGGAAAACGTTGGCAGTCCTCAGATAAACCTATGACAAATTTGGTCAGATGCTTGTTATCTCATGTATGATAGCATCCTTATTTTTATATTTTTGGCCTCACTTTTGCAGTGCTATCTAAAATCACAGATTTTCAGCTTTTGAATTGTGAAAAGAGGGAGTTTAGCTTCAGAAATTAGAAGTATTTCTATGCAACTCCAGTTACTTACCTTCTGAAAGTTTTAAAAATGAAATCTGAAATCTACAAGTTGTTGCCTTCTTATAGAGAATAAACAGATTACTTTTGACTTGACAAGAAATTAAATATTTTCCCATAATATAATTTCCCTTTGACCGTGTTTACTTTGTAAAATAGTCTGATTTTATCCGCAATACAGTTTATATCAGGTGTTCACTGTGATGTGACTTGTACTGTTTATAAATGTCCTGTGAAGATTTATGGACGTTCAGATTCGTTGTCCAGACGGACAACAAAGGTTTCCTTTCTGTCCTTACTTGTTTCGGGATTATTTGTGAAGAACCAAAGTAGATTCTTCCCCAAACCAGCCTTTCGGGAGGTTTTTGAGTGTTGACTTTGTGGAAGACTAAAGACAAAAGTGGGAAAAGACATATTTGGAGAAAGAGTTAACCATGGTTCATACACAGCACAAGTATTTCTGAACAACCCACTAAACGATTGTTGAAAATATTCCGAACTGATGTGTCCTGCCGCGGGTGTGGGAGCCACTCCACACTAAAGCTTCCTTGTGTCACTAACTTTTCTCATTGCTAATATTTAAAAAAACATTTTGCTGGTGAAAAGGAAACAATCTTCCAATTAACTTTCTATCCAATTTTTCCTTTTCAGAAATTACAGGAGGAAAAGATTTTAAAGACATTGAAAGTAAATTTTCTCTGAGGACCCCTGAAGACACGGCGGAGGACACGTGCCACCTCCGTCCTGGGGTACCAGAATCTGTGGCTAACTGCCACTTCAACCACAGCAGCAAAACCTTCGTGGTCATCCACGGCTGGACGGTAAGAGAGGCTCTTCAGGAAGGAATGGATTGGGGTGGACCCACATCTCACCCAGCTTGCGTTACTTGTTGGGAACCCAGTGATGGGTCTCCATGTCCCACACTTCTGCTTGTTTTTGGGTGGCTTTGCTTTAAAGTTGAGTGAAGGCAATTGGGCTCAGGCCAGGATTGTGGAACAGAGTCACAGAGTCATGAGCACCTCCCCCGGGCCACGCTGACCTTCACTTTATCTTGGGACTCCATGGGTGCCCTCCAACCAGCCATTGCCGTGAGGCGAGAACAAGGCTCTGCTCAGCTGCAGAGCAGGATGTAGTTACCATTTTTGGGAATCGCTGGAAAACTGGCAGGATCTTGGTTTACCCAGCACATCACCTGAGGTTCTTACGACCCGTGAGAGTGAGAGGGGGACTGGAGTGGAGTGAGGAGGTGTTCATTTCAGTCCTGGTTGTGTGGTTCTCCAACTCTGGGATGCAGATCAAGGTCCTTCTCATCTCTGGGCCTCAGTGTACTGATCTGTAAAACAAAGATGTTGGACTAGACATCCTGCCGCTTCTGACATTGTCCAATGATAAACTTTAGGGAGCTTTTCCAGCGGTGAAAAAGGAGTAGCCAGCAAACTGTCAGGAAAGATGGTTAGAAATGGTAAAAACTGCAGTTACATTTCCTTGTATAGAATATGAATAAACTAGGTCTTTCTAAATGTGCTGGTAGTCATTCTACGTGCTGCAGTTCTTACTTCTGTACTTCAGGAGGCTTTTAATAATTTAAATCCCTAGTGAGCAGATTTCATTGTTTATAAAAAAGGACTTCAATAAAGGGTATGGTTAAGGAGATATTTTCGTTGTGTCAGAGCTTGCAAATGCGGTAATAGGCACTAAATTCTAACGCGATGAATGAGCTGGTGACTGTCGTACTTCTAGTCCCAATCATTACTGACAGCGAAAGACAGGTGCTAAAACTTACGGAGATGAAGGCGACTTCTAACAGAATTTACATGGAAGTTCATCCTAACAAAACAGATCTACCTACTAGAGTTAATATAGTGAATTACATATCTTTTGATAGGTATACAGATTCAAATTCCTAACATAAATCTTTTTATATTTCAGAAAACTCAAATAGGAAAAAGTAATCGATGGTGGTTTAGAGATATTTTGATTGTCTATAGAACTTGGCTTCTAATACTTTTCAAAAAAGTTTAAACTTAATAAGCATTTATATCACAGGAATAAGTTGAATATCTCACACAGCTCATCCCTGAGAGTGTTTTATACTTTATGAACTTTTAAAAAACATATTTTTGAAGCCCCGGCTGGCGTAGCTCAGTGGATTGAGTTCGGGCTGTGAACCAAAGCATCGCAGGTTCAATTCCCAGTCAGGGCACATGCTTGGGTTGCTGGCCATGGCCCCCACCAACCGCACATTGATGTTTGTCCCTCTCTCTCTTTCTCCCTGCCTTCCCTCTCTAAAAATAAATAAATAAAATCTTTTTTTAAAAAAAACCATATTTTCTGTTTCTTCTCATACTGAGATGACACAACTGACTCCTTATCAGGGCACGATGCTGTTCCCTCACTGGTCCTCCCGTCGGCTCAGCCCGCTGTGTTCTTCGCCTTGAGTCCTGGCCTTCTGAGAGCCTGGGCTCAGGGGGCTCAGCTGCTGGCTGGGGCTGGGTGTCCCTGCCTGGAGATGGCTGGTCTGCACAACCAGCCACGCTGGGCTGAGCTCTCCTCAGTGACCTCCCTGGCAGGTTTGGCTGGACCCCCTGGTGCAGGTGGCTGGGGGGGCTTCAGTTCAGCTGTATGTCTGATAATAAAAAATAAAAAAAAACTGGCACTGATTTAAGGAAGCTCAGAAGAAAAGTCTAGAAAATAGTACCTTTCCAGAGTTGAAGAAGGCGGACACTTACTTGGGTTTCCCACCCCTTTCGGTTAGTTACGGTATGTTGAATTCAAAAAGGAAAGATTAGGTTAGTTGACAGGCAGTTAATACGAGAATCAGTCCCAGCAGGAGTGAGATGGGTCACTTGCTCTCTGGCAGGCTGCCTCATTCGGAAGCACCGATAATACAGAAAAACTCACAACAGGGCCTAGCAGCAAACCAGAGTTTCCTGCCTCGTCTGAGGTAACCTGCTCAGCGACTCCAGGGCTGAGGACGCAGGGAAGCAAGGAGGTTGTGCAGCTTTGCCGTGAGAACCCAGAAGGAATGCTGAGAGTGCAGGGGGCGTAGGGCACATCTCGGAAGGCGATTGGACACGGCAGTGCTGGAGCTGTGCCACCTGCTTTAAGCACAGGGTTTGCATTGTGATGTAGGAGGTCCTCACCCCCGGTGGAAAGGAGGAGGGACTCACATTCTTACTTTCTGAAAGAATGACATCCTTCTCTTGAGAAGCAGCTGCTCAGGGTGGCCCCCAGTTTTGAATGGAGAAGAAGGGAGGCAGAACCAATGTCTCAGGGTTTCATGTGAGGTGGGTTTTCTGCAGGTTCTCCCAAAGACCCAGGCTGCACCCAGACTTGACGCAGACTCGCTGGGATACATTCAAAGATGATTTAAGGAAGTTCCTGGTGGGCTAACATCACTTTTGTGCTTTTTCTTGTATTTTTTTTTCTTCTCACTTAAAATAGCCACAGAGTTGGGATTTTATCACTGCAAGTAAATCAGAAACCAGATGGACCCAAGCAGAAATTTCTGATATGGAGGGTGACTTTGAGGTCCCCTGAGTCTGTCTCCTTGGAAGGTGTGAGTGAGCACCCACACTGCCCATAGGTGTAGTGAGTGGAAGAGCTGGCGTGGGAACCAACATCCTCCGAGCCTCAAGCCTGCTTTTTCGCGTCATGGAGCACAGCAACGCAGTGAAAGACTGTGCAGTTTGTTAGTGTCAGGAGTGAAGCGAGCCATCACGTTCAGATAATTTGTTCTAGAAAATAGACAAAACAAAACGGAAGTGTAAGTCCGAAAGGATCAACCACATAAGTCAAAGTTCCGAATGATGTTTCCTATTTTTTCTACTGGAATTCCTCTTAGAAGGTGAAAGGCTTTACAGGGCTCCCCTGAAAAACTGCTGCAATGTGGGTCTCAGAGTCTTCTTTGCTGAGTACGTGGTGACCGACCTCTACCCTGGCCACAGTGCCGTCTGCTCTCAGGCCGTGTTACTGGCGGGCAGGTTTGGGAATTTAAATCAGTGGTTGCTGTGTGCAGGTTTATGGCAGGGTGGTGTACAATTTATAGTCTGCAGTTTTTACAATGTGTTTTCACTATTTCAAAGCATGCATCCTTTCACAGGTGTCCAGTGTCTACATAAACAGTTAATTTGAGGACCCCATAGTTCTTTTGACTTTGAATTTTGGGGCCTTGTTTTTTAACAAGAAACAAAGAATTACTGTCAGCAGTCTGCTTAGCTCCAAACAGGACCGATATAATAATTAGGGAACTATGAGCCTCAAACTTCACTAATTCCCACACTGATAACGAAGAATTTGAGAGATTTATGAAAGAGTCTGAGCTGAAGGTGATCATTTTCTTATGTATTAAGAAAGAGATTGCTAAGCAAACATACCTTCTTTTGGGAGAGAACATTAGCATGCCTAAAACTATTAGCATGTTTAAAACTATCTTTTTATTGGCACATCAAACATTATATGTTACCCTTTTATAAGAAGAAGAAGGCATTTATAGCTGCCAAAATAATTCTGTTGGGAAACATTTCTTAGCCTAATTGATAGTGTTGAAATGGATTTTAAAAATAAAGATAGTCTGTAACTCTGCTGCAAAATTTTAACTTGTTCAGATTGATCTTTTCTTTTAATACCATGAATTATTGGCATTTTCCTGAATTCATAAAACATGCTGTTAAAACTGAAAGCATGGTAAGCTGCTGTCGGCCATCCCTGAGCGCAGCACACCCTTCCATGGGCATCCTCAAGTTTGTCTCGGGACGGGTGGGCACAGTCTCTGAACAGTCTCTCGTGTGGTTTGGTTCTTCTGTCTGAGCCTACGGTTTCCTCGTGGGTTTGTTTTTTCCCACTTAATGTAGGTATAGTGGGCTGGCATATCTGGACAAGTTGCAGGTAGGTATTCTAAGAAAGCTTGCATTGTCTTCTTCAGGTGACAGGAATGTATGAAAGTTGGGTGCCCAAACTTGTGGCTGCCCTGTACAAGAGGGAACCCGACTCCAACGTCATCGTGGTGGACTGGCTGTCTCGGGCCCAGCAGCACTACCCGGTGTCCGCGGGCTACACCAAGCTGGTGGGGAAGGATGTGGCCACGTTTATCAACTGGATGGAGGTAAGACTGCGGGGAGAGGCCTTATGTGTTCAGCACAGATCTGCTGGCTAGAGCTGGACAAGCGGCTGGTCTTTGTCCCTTTCCACTTAGATATAGGTATTTTCTGGGGCAATTCAAATCTGCAGGATGGACACGGGCATTATTTTTTATCCAAAAGCAGTATTATGATAAGAATGATAAAACTGTAAAGCCAAGGCGTGGTCCTGCCTTGCTCTGTCCTTAGATATTTTCACAGTGAACAGATTTGCTGAGACCAAGAACCAAGTGGGCAGAACAGAGAAAAGCTTGTTATTTCTGGGCATCGGGAAGATGTCTTGTTCAGGCCATTCCTTCCCTGTCACTTGGCTGGCACGTGCAGTTTTACCCTGGCTCTGACCCATTAGGATACTCATCTCCTTGATGAAGATATTACTAGGACTTATTCCTTAGAGTGGGTTAGAGGCCCACATTTTTGTTGAGCGTCACCGGAGGGATGGAGTTGGGCAGGAAGAACATGGCAGGGACAGTCCAAAGGATGTGAGGTGGCCCAGAGTCAGGGGTTCTAATTTACCTGCCAGTTTTACCCGTGCGACTCCTGACATTGTCCTCTGAAACCTACCTTTGGAAGGTTTCTTGGGGCTGAAAGGAAGCTAATTCTCTGATAGGGCCAAATTACTGAAGTCAGATGCTTGGAGGTAAACAATAAGGTATGTTTATTGGACTGACCCTTAAAAGGTTGACCGATGACTCTTTTGCTAACCAGGAACATGAACTTGGGCAAATCATATTACCTCCCTGGCTTCTCATCCCATCTGTTGAATGAGGAGGCTGGACCATGGAATGTGTTCCCTTTCCCCGTAACATTGCCTGATTTTTAGTCGTCGCCTGGCTAACCTTCAAGAATAAAGTAATGCAGGGCATTTAGAGTAAGAAATAATGGGCTAAGGTTTATTTGTATGTGTGTGTGTCTATACATGTATATATATCTATATTTAAATTAAGATTTCCACACATTTCAATTTCAGATGTATTGAAATACTTTCTAAATCAAATACATTGTGAAGGAAAGAGAAAGGTCTCAACACTGGAGTGTATGTCTTTCTCATCTGTAACACAAAATTTGAGCAAGTAGAATTAGTTTCCAGTATCGCCGATATGTTGAAAACAATACATTCATTTTACTTCTTTTAGCTTTGATCTCTTGCAAAGAACTGTAAGAGCCTTTCCCTTCTTTCTCTCTTCCAAAGGAGGAATTTAACTATCCTCTGGACAATGTCCACCTCTTGGGGTACAGCCTCGGAGCCCATGCTGCGGGCGTTGCAGGAAGTCTTACCAATAAGAAGGTCAACAGAATCACCGGTAAGAAGGCAGTGCCATTTCATTTCTCTCATAACAAAAGAGTTGAGATGCCTGCCATCCTGAAAGAGGGTGAGAATGTTTATCAAATGCCCATGTGTGTGTGTGTGTGTTTCTGGGTTTGCCCAGCTTCTTGATTAGGTCACGAGAGGGCTCTTTTCTGCAGTGAGATGGAATACCGGCCCATGCTCTCCTGGGCAGATCTACTGGCCGAAGAGAAAGGGAGCAGAGATAAGCACAGAGAGCCCACCGGTGTCCCTCCTCCCTTCCCCCGGGCTTTGCTACTGTGCTGCCCACATGTCACCCCTCCCGTCAGGACTGGGCAAATGAAAAAGGACCACCACCATTTGGAAACAGGAAAACATTCACCTGGGCCAGGGGTAGTAGATGGTTTGGCACATTCAGAGAGGGAGGAAGAACCTGCCACTGACAAAGGGCCCTTCACCAACTTCAGAAATAATTTACAAAAGGAAATCAAGTCATCCTGTGAAAATTTCTAATTCATGGTTAGTTTAAGAGCCTCAAATTCCATTTTAGAAGGACCTAAGCCTACTTTTCTAACTCCCAGAAATTCAAAGATCTAATCACTATTGAACAAGAACTAATAAGAATCTGTGTGGCTCCCAATGCTGCTTAAGTGGTGAGCCGTGGAATGCTGAGGTGATACTGATGGAGACTGAGAACAATAGGAATTTAAAAATCTCTGAGGCTTTTTCTCCCCCCACGAAGGCCTAGATCCAGCTGGACCCAACTTTGAGTACGCAGAAGCTCCAAGCCGCCTTTCTCCCGACGACGCAGATTTTGTAGATGTCCTGCACACATTCACCAGAGGGTCGCCTGGCCGGAGCATTGGAATCCAGAAACCAGTGGGGCATGTTGACATTTATCCTAATGGAGGCACTTTTCAACCAGGCTGTAACATTGGGGAAGCTATCCGTGTGATTGCAGAGCGAGGCCTTGGAGGTAAATATAATTTAGAAGCTAATGAAATGCAAGTTGTGTTCTTAACTCTTTTTGGCCCAGTGTCAAACCATTCTCCACAAATATGCTGCTTTAATATGCACGCTCAGCCAAGTTACTGCTCAGATGAAGCGCCAGGTTCCGTGTGGTCCCTTCCTGCGGCCAGTCAGGCATCCTCTCTCGTGCGCCAGGACCCAGTCTGCACTGAGTCCCGCACTCACGGTGCACAGACAAGACGGGTGCGGCTTAGACGAGGAGGCCCCACCGCCTGCTGGCAGCATGAACGCTCTCTGGCCGCCTGCTGTCACACTTCGAATGCAGTTGCAAAAGAATTAGGGTTATTTTGGACTTATAACTTTAAAAGTTAACAAGATAACTTAAAAGTTATTTCGGATAAACAAATCACCATACTCTAACAACAAATGTTCTCAAATTTTAAGAAGAAAATATAATATTGGCTTAATAGTTGCTTTAATAATTGTGGCAGCTTGTGTTTCAAGTATTATTTGTTGTAAGGGAACTTGGCATACTTTGTGGACCGTGGGACGCACCTGCGGATAATATGCTCAGGACTTTTGTGCGCATTATAAAACTTCCAGCGTCATGTTACTGCTTTCAATTATTATAAAAGTTTATAGTCATAGATACATCCTTATGACATCAATGATTATTTCTATGATTCATTTAATGTAAAAATCACTAGTAGTAACAGAACCCTAGAATTTTATGTAGCATCTATGATAAAATAATATTTATTTAATAATTATGCTCTTATGATGTGGTTTCTAGAATTATGTTTCTAGAAGCAACTGGAATCACTATATGCTTTAGATATAGAGCGTATAATAAAACTAGGCTAAATCAACTTCTGCCTTGGATATCTCGTATCGTAGCTTCCGATACACACGAGTACAACAGTGGTAAAGCCGTAAGTTCCCTGTACAGTTGTAACTTTGACGTTATTGGAGCTAGGTGAGAAGCTGCCACCAAGAATACCTCCTTACATAGAACATGCAATCAAAAAGTCATAGGACTAGATCCTGGGGTCATCTGATTCTTAGCACCACACCTGAGCTCTCCCGGACGTGCTGGGTGAGGCACCCATTGAGGACTCCTCCAGAGCTGAGGTTCTCTGTGCTTCCGCCCTCCCCAGATGTGGATCAGCTCGTGAAGTGCTCCCATGAGCGCTCCATCCACCTTTTCATCGACTCCTTGTTGAACGAAGAAAATCCCAGTAAGGCCTACCGGTGTAATTCGAAGGAAGCCTTTGAGAAAGGGCTCTGCCTGAGCTGCAGAAAGAACCGCTGCAACAACGTGGGCTATGAGGTCAACAAGGTCAGAGCTAAAAGAAGCAGCAAAATGTACCTGAAGACTCGTTCTCAGATGCCCTACAAAGGTGAGCTCGAGACTGCTGTGAACGGGAAAACCGACCTCATCCTGTTTTCTTTTTTTGTCATGCTCGTTGCATCACACGCACTGATGCTGTTCATTGCAACAGAGGTGATAAAATGGTGTTACTACACACTGAGCCCTCACTTGTGTGTTTGTGGGTAGAGGGAGCTGTGCTGATCCACTTCACTGAAGTCCGACCTCCCGTCGCCAGCAAGGCCCAGGGCACGCCCGGCACTGCCCTGTGCGGCGGTGCTGCCGGCCACCCTCCTCTGTAATGTGACCGTTAGCGTGTGCCCGCCATGGGCACCAGGCTCTGAGCTCATTTGGAGCCGTCCATCCAGGGTCAGCAAACTACGGCCCATGGGCTGCATCTAGCCCACCACCTGCTATTGTAAATAGAGTTGGATTAGAATCAAGTCGCTTGCATTTGTTTCTGTATTGACTAAGGCTGCTTTGCTGGGACAAGACTGTATGGCCTACAAAACCTCAAATATTTACTATCCGGCCCTTTACAGAGAAAGTTTGCCAGCTCCTAACGTTTGCTTTAGGTGAAGGCAAGAACCACCTCTATTTTAAAATAGAACTATTTCTGGGAGGGAGAATAGACCAAACCTCCTGAGGTACATCCATTTCATTATGAATTTGTTCTCTCTTGAATTTCAAACGTGGCAGCTTGCTTAGAGCAAGACCTACAGGAACTGAGGGAGACAGGAGAGGAGATAACCAGGCACCTGGCCGAAGGACTCGTGGCGGGAGGGCTGGCTGATGTGCAGCCAGTGGCAGTGCCAGGGAAGGAAAGACGTTAAAGAACAGTTCCCCACAGAGCAGATATCTGGCAGAGGCGTCCGTTCGTGAGGTGCTTTGTGACAATCTCCAGAGGTGCATTCGGTGGCCCAGAGGTTCGGAGCACCTCTCATTCAGGGAAGCCTTGTAAGTCAGGAGAGATCCCCTGGGCTCCCTGGCTCTTCAGGATAAAGGCGAGTGTGTGAGGTGCAGAGGAGACCTAGGTGTCCTTGTGGCACCACTCAGAGCCCTGCCACGTGTCTGAGGTGCTCTGGCAGGCCGGCCGCTCCTGCAAGGGCTCCGTTTCACCTCAGATCTGTTTCTCTTCACCCTGTAGTAGCTGCGCTTTAAGCCTGCTGCTTTTCCTGTACCCTGTCTTCTCCTCCATCCCATCTCCTCAGGGTTTTTGGTAGGATGGGCAGAGCAGGGAGGAGAGGTTCAGCTTCAGGTACTAGCCTCCAGAGGCTGTCTCCCACACAGGACGCTTTAGGAGCTGACGGTCTGTACAGCCTTGCTGGTGATACAAGGAGACAAGTTTTATTGCAAGACTTTGTGCTGGACGATGGGGGGACAGAGGGTGAGCATGATCCTCTGACCTGAGGGAGCATAAACACAGGGTAGGGAGGCCAGACAGACCCGTGAAACACGAAGACGCGCAGTCACAGACACTGACACAGTAACAAACGCCAAATACGCTTGGAATAGATGCCAAGGGGCCAGATGGCCAAGAAAGAGGTGGAGTTCATGGAGAAAGCATTGTGGGAAATGTGGCCTCTTGCTGTCACCTCCCCAGTACCCCACCAAAGGTGATTGCTCTGGGCCTGCTGGGCAATTCCTACACACCTGGATTTCCCTACCCACCATAACCACACTTTTTTTAAAGGGAGCAGAACTCAAGGGTTGAATTGCCTAGTAGTGGACGTTGTACAGACACGACGAAATCTTTTAAGCCGCCCTGACTATCCTGTGTGAACACTTCTTGCTTGACCCCTAGTGAAATCCAGTCTGTGGTTCTGAGTTGCCTGCTTCTTGGGGGGCTGTGGTATTTCCATTAAGATTGATCAGCACCTGCTTCAACTTTCTCCCTATAGTCTTCCATTACCAAGTAAAGATTCACTTTTCTGGGACCGAGAATGACATGCAGACCAACCAGGCTTTCGAGATCTCTCTGTACGGCACGGTGGCCGAGAGCGAGAACATCCCTTTCACCCTGTGAGTAGCACATGGCCTGACCTCCCTCCCACCTGTGGGCTTGTTGTGCACCACCGCCTGCCCTGCCCGTTGGTCTGAGCAACAGGAGGGGAGTAAGCCCCGGAGCAAAAGAAATATCCAAAAGCATTTTAAAAAGCTGCATGGCAGAAATGTCCATTCCAGCGGTGCACATGAAGGCATGAACCAGAGACGGAGTAAACATCCGTCCAAACTGAGGCTGCGGCTGAGTGAGCTGGGACTTAACAAATCGGCACCACCAATCCAGCCTCTAAAAATGAGCACTCTGTGAAACTAGGTGAAACAGGGCAAGAGTGGAAGGTAAAATACGAAGTGAACAAAGAAAGAACAGGGAAACGTACGTGCACTGTGACTGTCACAAAAGAAACACATGTTCACATATCAATGCAAATTGAAAGAGAATCCATGAAAGCAACATCTCTGAATGATGGGCTAATGGATTTTTTTCTCTTAAAATTGTATTAAATAGTTCATATTGTTAGGATAAAAGTTAGAACTGATTAAAGGGGTGGAGCTGTCTTTTGAAATACACTAAATGTCATTGACATTCATCTTGAGTATTTTTTGGGGCATTTTTTGCATTTTTAAAATACCTCCCAAACAATAAAACTCTTTACATCTTGGGAGGAAGAAAAGGGGGAAAAAACCCCTTGGTTCCCAGAACTAACCAAATTTGCTGATTTCTGTGCTCAGGCCTGAAGTTTCCACAAACAAGACGTACTCCTTCCTCATTTACACGGAGGCGGACGTCGGGGAGCTGCTCATGCTCAAGGTCAAGTGGAACAGCGACTCCTACTTCAGCTGGTCCGACTGGTGGGGCAGCGCCGGCTTCACTGTGGACAGGGTCCGCGTAAAAGCAGGAGAAACTCAAAAGAAGTAATTGCATCTGTTTTTCTTTGTTCCCTCTAGATTTCTCTCTAATATCATTACCTAGACATAGTATTTCTGGAGCCTTCTACACTCATGTGACATTTTAATAAGCTTTGTCATTAAAACTGTATCAGCCAGTAAGTGAAATGAGTCAGACAGAAAGATGAAAACCGAATGATTTCACTTGCATGTGGAATCTGAAATAACAAAATAAGCAAGCAAACAAACAAAACAATCAGACTCATGGGTGCAGAGAACAAACGGATGGTTGACAGATGGGAGGGGCTTGGGGGGGCTGAGTGAAAAGGGGAGGGATTAAGAAGTACAAATTAGCAGTTACAAAATAGTCACGGGGATAGTCACAGTACAGCTTTGGGAGTATAGTCAATAACTGTGTGGTACCCGGTGGGCACTAGACTTATCGGGGGAATTACTTAATAAATTACATAAAGTTTAACCATTGTGCTGTACATCTGAAACTAATATAAAGTTGAATGTCAACTGTAATCTAAAAATTTGAGAAAACTGTATCAGCTAGATAATTACACCTAAATATTTTTTTTGCGGGAGTGTCCTTTAACTGTCCCACTAGGGAAGTAGTAGTATTCCTGAATTTCATGGAAAGCCGGCAGGAGCCCCTATTGGTCCCAGTTATGAGTGACAGCTGAGAGGAAAAGTCGGGAATCTCGGCTTCTCGTTTTGCGTGGCTTCTTGCAAGCACAAAGCAGTTGTGGAAAGAACCTTGGAGATGTTACTTTGGTGTTCGAAGACTAGCACCAACCTCCTCAGGAAGGATGAGATGCCGAGAATCTCACCCTGTCTCCCCAGGCCCACCCCACACACATCTATAAAACGAATTGCGTAGAGAACCCCGTAGGACTGAAAGCTTTTATACTAAATGGACAGGGATTTTGCAACTACAGCATTGCTGTAATATTGTTAATGCAAATATGGCATTTGAAATTAATATCGATAAGTTATTATTTCTCTTTTGTTATTTTCTTTGATAACAAGTAAAAAAGGAGGGGAGGTTGTGGCCGGAGAAGCAGAGCCCTTGTTTCTGTAGCAGGGGGGGGGGGCGCTGGCTCGGAAGCCCCCAAGGCACGCCCTCGGGGGTGAGGAAATTGATCTCGCATCATCTCGTGGTGAGAGCCTTGTGGTTTTAAGGCCACTCCAGGCTCTTTTTATGCAGTTTAGATTGATTAACTGGCTTTATTGCTGAATGGCGGGCCCTCAACTAACCCTCTGACTCAGAGGTGTTACTGACCAGAATGGCCTGCATGTCAACAGTTAATTGTTGAAAATATCAAAACAATTAATTAGACGGATCACGTGGGCTTTAAACAGCCCTGACCCCACCGCCCGTCTTTGAGCACCGTTGTCATGGCTCCACGTGGCCTGCTCACACCCGTGTTTCCCTCCCAGGGTGATCTTCTGCTCCCGGGAGAAGGTGTCTCATCTGCAGAAAGGGAAGTCGTCTGTGGTGTTTGTCAAGTGCCACGAGAAGTCCCTGAATAAAAACTCTGGCTGGTGAGCATCAGGGGCCGAAGCTCCCCGGGGTCTGTGGGCTGGTGCGCCGAGGGTGCCGCTCCGCTGCGTGCGGGGCGCTGCGCCCAGAACTGCAGGCCCGCGTCGATTCCTGTGATCAGAGCCTCCCGGAGTCTTCCTAGCCCTTCTGTATAGACATCGGACTGGTCCATTTGCTTTGGGCAGTACTTGCTCTTTTATTCTGTCTCTTTTTGCTCTTTCTGCCAGCTCTGACCTCCATCCCTGGCACGCTTTTTAGATTTTATTTCACTTCTTGAACAACCACAAAATCTCCACTTGTGCTTTCCCCTGCCCAGCATTCCTGCTACCTCGACGATCCCGTGTGCAGAGCATGCGGCGCACGTTAGCACACATAATCTTTCTATGATGTTCTAAGTGCCGGCTGACTCCGGGGCAGAGGGCTCAAGGGGCAGCCACCAAGCATCCATCTCAAAACTCCAGAGGTGGGGAGTTACTGGAGGTAGAGTGTAGGAGACAGTTCTCATTCTCTTTTCCATCTGAAAACGGCTCCCTGGCTCTTTCCTACCTGACCTTTCAGGCTAATCCGTGTGGCAGCTGTCAGATGAATTTTTCCAGAGCGTCAGTACTAAGTGGAGACTCAGCATGTGATTTTCCCCATCCCTTCCTGACTTGCTGCCCTAGGCCAGTTCATTCCTCCACTCACTCCCCCACCAGGAGAAGGCTTACATCTTGTTTTACAAGCCAGGGATGCAAGAAGCAGTGGGGAAGGCTGATCACAATGTGATCTGCAAACAAAAAAAAAAAGCAATCACTTTTTGTTTGCCTTTCCCCAGTTACATTTGTGGACAAAAGTACAGAATAAGAGTTGCCTAATCAGAAAAAGCACATTAAAGACCCTATATGAAAGATCTCTTTTATTTTTAATTTGTATTTTATAATGTAAGTTATCCATGGATAATTATGGGCCATGGATAGATTAGAAAAAAGAGGCAAAAAGGAAATAAAATCACATGACTCTATGGCCCAGGCACAACCCTGGGTTAGTATTTTAATGTACAGGCAGACCTCACTTTCCTGCGCTCCCTGGATGCTGCGTTTGTAACACAGTGAAGGTTTGTGGCCACCCCACATCCAGGAAGTCTATTGGTTCTACTTGCCCAACAGGTTCAGATGATGGGTAGCATTTTTTAGCAATAAAGTATTTTTAATTAAGGTATGTGCATCATTTTCTAGACATAAAGCTACTGCACACTGAATAGGCGACAGTATACCATGAATTTTCTGTGTTCCAAGAAACCGAAACAGAAGTGTGACTCACTTTAATGTGACGCTTGCTTTTCTGCAGGGGTCTGGGACTCAGTCTGCAGTATCTCTGAGATACACCTGTGTGTATTTCCAGGTTTTCTCTATGCATGGATAATATCTATATTATTTTACAAAAATGGAATCATGGCATAGGCACTTCGAGTGCAAGGCGGGGCCATCTGGATTGAGAACGTTCATGCAGGACATTTGGGATAAACTGGAAATGGAGAATAGTTACTGGCATTGAGCCAGGCAGAGTAACCGAATTCTTATTTCAGTGGAGACGTTTTACTGAGAGGTTCTTTGCTTTGTTTTTCCTCATCACAAATTTGAGGCAATTTCACATTTGCTTCAGATTTTAGAAAGGGACTCCTATCCCTGAATTCATGTCACATAAAAGCATACACAATGCACACAGACACACACACTCTCCGTTCACAACTTTAAATCTATATGTGAATGTGAAAAAAAAAAAAGAAAAGAAGAGAAAAGAAAAGAAAAGGAAAGAAAAGAATCCCAGATTAGGAAATAGCTCCATTTGTTTATAAGGTATTTCTGGTCATACTACTTATAGGTTACAAGAATTTACCTGAGAAAGTCTAATGATACATTCTTTGTTTGATTATAGGACTGCTGAGGCAACAGATACTTATGCAGGTTTTTTAAAAAATGCATCTGAACTTTATCTAAGAAGTAGTTATGAATCAGATTAATAAGCTTCTGCAATTTCCTTGTGATTAAATTAATCAAACAAAAGCTTTTGTTTCTCTTACCTTCTGACGTAACTCTTTAAAAGCCTCATGTCACAAGAGAAGAAACAACAGGCATTTCATTTGGCAAGTTTTAGAAGTAATATATCTTCCTAAATTTCGAAATCATTTGGTTTAGTCTTCTGAAAATGATACGCTTTACTGGGACAGGGCTAAGTACATGCTGGCGTGCCTGCCCTTTCTAGGAATCTGCCACTTTCTCTGGCCCATTATCCATGTTTCCCCTGGTTTATTCTCATGACTTCGTGGTGAACTTGCAGTTGAAATCCTTTTCCTCCCGAAGTGGTGGGGGAGGGGAGAGGGTTGTAAAACTCTAAGCAGATAATAAATCGCCCTTCCTTCTCTCTTTCTTTTTTTTTCTTTCTCAGAAACTGGGCGAACCTACAGACGGAAGAGCAGCACGTGAATTCTGTGAAGAAGGAAGTAACTTTTACAAAAGATGCCCAGAGCTTTGGGTGGTTAAAAGTGAATTTTCCTCAGTATTAATCCCAGCTATCCTTGTTAGTTATTTTAAGAGACAGTCTCAAATACTACAAAGTGGCTAATTCAACTTGAGGAGTACAGTGGCCAGATAGCACATCCTACAACATTAAAAAACATCAGATATGAAAAACTCTGCATTTTGTCCCTTGAGAAAGAAACAAGAATTGTTTGGGCCGTGGTAAAAATAATAAAGCTTCTTTATGTGATGAGTTTAGCCATAGCCTACAATTGATTGGAACCTCATATTTCAGCCAGAATTCTGCACTCTCTGGATTGATACATTCTCAAAGTTCACTCCAAGTCTGAGCATAGAAAATACTCTTTTCTGGCCTGAGTTCGACCCATTTCCTGACTGGTCTGAACACCTGTCCTGTTGGAACGGTTCCCCTCTTGTCACTGGAAGCAGTTCAGGAGCGAACCAGGAACCGTGGTCTGGAGCGAGGAAGGGAGAATGGAGTTGAACTGAACCTTTAAACTCTCTGTGTAGCTGGTTGCATCATAACTAAGTTACAAATTAAAGGAGATATAAAATTTAGAACAATTAAATCTTAATAGGCTTTACAGTTTATTGCTTAATCTCTTCCTTTTCTTGCTTTGTCTCCAAGTCATATTTTAACGACGCTCCCTCGGTAGGCGTTAAAAGGAGCCTGTCCTGCTCGGCTGGCCCACACTTTTAACTATGGAGAAAGAAAGTGATCCCATAATTTGAGCACCAGATTTTCAAACGTGTGTTCGTCGGTTTGAAGCCGTTTACTATCCTGCGGTTCCCACTCAGTCTCGGCCCATCTCGGCCACGCTCCGGTCACACTTTGAGTCTGTCTCTTTCTTCCCTGGTTCCGATAAGAAAACGTGTTCGAAGTCGAATTTTGCATCCCTCGAAGGCCTACAAGTTTTAGACAAGGGCCGTTTTTACTAAGTAGAGAGATGGAAAAGCCACTGGGACATATCCATAAAAAGCGCTTAAAACCCTTGAGGGAGATGGAAAGAATCCTCAGTTGCCACAGCCACATGCAATGTCATCAGAGCTGTCGTTTTTAACAACGGGTCAGGAGTGAGTGAGCAATTATTTGTAATCTAGATCTCCTGTGTTCAGAACGCTTTTCTATATAATTAATATAAAATGATAAAGAAGTCGAATATCTCAGAGGCTATTGCGGGGAACCCAGACTGTGAACACGTTGTGGGCACCTGCACACACCCACAGGGAAAGCCCCACCCGTGTGCTAACCACTCAGCACGGCTTGGAACGCGGGCGATGGAAAGGTGTAGGGGTTTGTAGGCCCCTCATCTCAGGGGCACGGCTGCGCCTGTGCGGAGCAGGGTGAAGGCTGGGATCGATATCAGCCAGTTTGGCACGAATTCTCTCTGAAAATAAAATGTGTGATTTGTGGTTGGCCTTCCCCTTCTAGTGCCAATTCATTAATTTTCCAGATTTGGGTTTTGAGCAAGGGTACATAAAGTCAAGAACGTGAATCAAATCAGTGTATGGCCCTGGAAACTCTGGCTTCTCTAGACTTCACTACAAATTATATATTAACAGCGCTTTGGCTTTACATGTTATTTATTAGCTGTAAATACATGTGTGTATGTGTAAACGGGGGTTGTACATATCGGGAAAGGTGCCGTGGCAATCTGCATTCTAGACGTGTGGTGCTAACTTGTACGTGTCTTTATCAGTGCTGGTCTCGCTGGGCCACCGTACTCTGGTGACGTAATGCAATGACATGGGCTTTCAGAAAAAACAAACTTACTTAACTATGTGAAGTTTTAATAAAATGGACAAAATTTTATTACAGCACTAAGTCATCATTTCGTATTATTTTAGTTCCCTAAAACAGAAATTTATTCTTAGGGCAGATTCATTCAGCACATTTTTACTGAGTAACTGCTATACTTAGTAAAAAAATACAGCTTCTGAAAATAACAGTACACATTTTGTGTATTTTTTATATTTATATTGCTACAGGTCCTTAGGGATCCTTTATTCACTTACTTGTCAACACATGACAGCCCATGGGCCAAACAATCTACCATAATCCATTTTTACGTGGCCCACAAGCTAGGAATTTTTTAAAAATAATTTGTTTTTCAATTACAGTTGACATACAATATTATATTAGTGTCAGGTGTAGAGCATACTGATTAGATATTATGTAACTTTCCAAGTGGTCACCCGGTATTTTTAGTGCCCACCTGCCACCATTCGTGGCTAGTACAGTGTTAGTGACTGTATCGCCTGTGCCACACTTTACATCCCCGAGGCTATTGTTGTAACTGCCAATTCGTACTTCTCAATGCCCTCACCCTTCCCCCGATTCCTCCAACACCCCTCCCGTCTGACAACCATCACAATATTCTCGGTATCCATGAGTATGTTTCTGTTTTGTTTGTTGATTTATTTGTTTTTTAGTTCCACACATAAGTGAAATCATATGGTGTTTGTCTTTCTCTGTCTGGCTTACTTCACTTAGCACATTACCCTCTAGGTCTATCTATGTCTTGGAGATCCTTTAAACTGAACTACAGATGAAAATGATACAGAATTTTCCTCAATAAAATACACGTCAACTTTTCTTGCCTGCAGGATAATTTTCTACAAAATGTTAGATTAATAGAAAAACATCTTTGACCATTTTCTGGAATACATTGTCTCTTTCTGAGGCCCGAATGTTAGCTGCGAAGAGATTGACATTTACAATAAAATGAACTGTTGGGACCCGAGGCACACGGTTCAGAACTTGGCGCTGGGCTGTCACATTGTGGAAACGAACACAGAAGAGCACCCCGCGGCTAAGGAGGGGTCACTTCTCAGGACAATCGGGACGAGTTTCATCCAGAAAACAGTTGTTTCAGTGGACCCCAAAATTTTATTGCTAGTTAGACATAGGTTTTCTGGAGCTGGGGTACCCTTGAGAGGAAGAGACTTGCCGGTTCACCCTTTCCTCACTGCTAAGCAATGCTTGCTGCTATAATAAAAAAAACAGACAATGGAGGGTTTGGCAAGGATGTGAAGAAACGTGAGCTTACACACATCACTGGTGGCAGTGTGAAATGGTGTAGCCACTGTGGAGAATAGTTTGGCAGTTTTCTGAAAAATTAACTATAGAGTTTACCCCATGTGACCCAGCAATGACATTAGTTGGGTATATCCCTAAGAGAAATGCAAACATGTGTCCACCGAGATTTGACAGAAATGTCACACAGCATAATTCATCACAACCCCAGAGTGGAAGCAACCCCAGTGCCCATACACTGGTGAAGAGGTAGACCAGATGTCCACACAAATGAGTGTTCTGAAAGCAGAAGAACGAACTGCCGGGACAGGCTGCAGCATGGATGCACCCTGAACAATGCTGGCTGTACGAAAGGGCCACATGCAAGAGACCACATAGTGTGTGGTTCCACTGGTATGAAAGTTCCACAACAGGCAGTTTATAGAGACAGTAGATTTAGTGGTTGCCTGGGGAGGGGAGTTGAAAGAACAATCGACTATAAATGGATATAAAGGATTTTTTGGGAATGATGGAAATTAGATTGTGATTGGAAAAGCACAACTGTGTAATTTGCTAAAGAATCATGGGACTGTACACTTCAAATAGGTGAATTTTATGGCATGTAAATTTTGCTTCAATAAAGGTCTTCAACATGTATACACCTAGACCTGTGGGGATAGACATGACCACATGCTATCCCCATATGTGACCTGGGAAACTGTACTTTGTGGACCCACCTCTCTGGCCTCTATGGGAGGAACTCTGCAGGGCTTACTGCCACCTTCTCACACTGGCCTTGAATCTCCCAAGGGCCAGCATATGGCAGAGTTTGTCCTAAGTGAACGCTGTCAATAAAGTTGTCCTATTAAAAATGTCTTATTTTAAAATGCCCTGATTCAGTAAGATTATAGGCCCATTTGTGATACATTTCTCTTACTGTAGAAATGCTAATGTCTAGAAAATTGTACTCTGAAATGCATCTCATTGGGAATTCTCCATAATTAGAATACCATTAAATAACCATCTTTAGAAATAGCAGTATTATTAGAAATCACCTAATACAAGACACTCAATCTTTAGCTGATGTAGTAAGCCCAGAGAGGCTGAGGGACTCGCCTGAGGTCGTAGTTTCAGTCAGCAGCACACTCGGGACTAGAACTGGTTCTTACTGGTCAGAGCTCCGCGTATCCACGTGTTTCCATCACTCTGTCTCCTGAACACTCTATAAACTACGTGCTTCATTTTGAGTTTGCTTCACATGCAGACGTAGCACCGTACATTTCCCGTGAGAAGGTGCATGCCTGGGGCTTCTAATGGAATAAATGAATTTTCACTAAAAGCCTCACATGTCTGTGTGACCAGTGACGCGGTATGTGTGCAGTGGGGAGCCTCCCCACTGAGGGCACTCCACACCAGGTACACTGACTGAGTTCATACACTTCAGATCTTTATGCATCATCACAGGGTACTAGACAGGGAACCACGGGGCTGAGACCAACTGTGTGCAGAACAATGGGAATAGTGTAGTAACCAGCCAGCAAGTCAGTCCCAAAGGTCCTCCTTTCCTGGCATTGGCATGCTTGGGCAGCTTCTGCCCACACTGTACCGTACAGCAGAGGTGATGCCATGTCGCTTCCAAAAGTAGGCTGTAACAGGACCGTGACTTCCATTTTGGTTGTTTTCTTGTGCCATCTGTCTCTCTCGGATCACTTGCTCCAGAGGAAGCTGTTCTGTGGCCGACTCCATGGAGAGGCCCACACAGCGAAGAGCTAACACCTCACATCACCAACCAACACGGGGCAGGCACAGAAGTGACTCCACACAACCCAGGTGGGCATCCGACGGCGCAGCCCCACCAAGAGCCTGAATGCAACCTCGCAAGACTGAGCAAGACACTCCCAAATCCTCGGCCCACAAAAACTGTGAAATAGTGTTCATTGTTTGAAGCTGCTAAATCTGGGGCTATTTCGTTATGTAGCAACGGATAACAAATACACATAGTTTACTTACCTGATAGGTGACACTCCAGTAGTTATTTATAAACTGACCATTTAGGAAACCATGTTTCGAAAGAACCTGGGAAGGTTATATTTTGCAAGAATCCTCTTTTCCTCACTCTGGCCTTTCTTTGGTAAGGCAAAAGATAATGAATAATCAGCTCTTCGATTTCTATTTCTGTTGTGTTTCATTGTTGTTGTTACAAAGTAATAAATTCCTCCACATAGTAGGTTTATTTTAGAGTCATGTCCAGTGAGATTTGGGGCTAAGAGTAACTAACCCACTAACTTACCAACTAAATTCTTTCAGAAAACTGATTTCACACACAAAATCTTGGAGATTCCTGGGCTTGGAAATTCTCTGTTTGAGTTAGTTATCTTCCCCGGTCATACCAGTCTTTATCTAGTAGCATGACTGCAAGTCAGTATGTGGTCTCCCTTCTGCTACTGCACCCTTCAATCCAGGGGCTGGGAGCTTTCTGAAGAGACATGCCCAGTCCTTGTCGGGATCTCTCCAAGCAAGTCAAGGTGAAGGGATCAAATAGCCAGTCAGTGTTTGCCTCAGGGGGGCTAACCGTATTTATTGAACATCTTGTCAAGTTCTAGGTGCTGTGCTCTGTGTGGTAAATATTCTGTCTCACTGAGACCCTGGTTGTCCCAGAGACAGGGGACAACCTAGAGGAAAGCTGAGTAGGCCTCAGGCTCTTAGCTGGCCAGGAACCTGAAGATGTGAGATTAAAAAAAAAAAGGAGAAGAGATGAACCAAAAAATGGGTGCATGGCTGCGTGGGTTTTCCCCGAGTCGATGTACATGTTTGCACGTGACTTTCTGGAGCCCTGGCCTCCACGCCACTGAACAGGTCTCAGCATGTGTCCTGGCGCCAAGCCTGGGTGAGGCTGCTGACTCCTGCAGCAGTCTCACATGCTAAAAACACGGCTATTGATCATAAAACCTACTAATTCCCCTACTAATTCCTCAGTTTTCTTTACCCAGTATGAGGCAACTTCTTTCTTCCTGTTGCTAAGGAAGGAAAACTTAGAATCTATCCTTGAATTCTTTCTTTTTTTCATGAGGCAAAGGCAATCAATCAAGAAATCCTACAGCTCTGCTTCAAAATATAACCTAAATCTGACCACTTTTTACTCTTTTTAATGCTACTGCCCTCAGCTCTTACCTGGATTATTGTAATAGTCTTCCCCTGGTCTCTTTGCTTGCCCCAGCCACCCATTAGTCTGTTAATAATATGACAGCCAGGTGCACTTTCTAGAATGCAACGTAACATCCCTTTCATCTACTCAAAGCTCAATCTCTCTGGCTAACAACAAACTGTAAATTATCATTTGTACACGGGAGCACGCATACATGCATGTGCGTTTGTGCACATGTGTGTGCATTGTTGTTCCCTGTTTCACGTTTAGCCCACTTTTAGTTAATTGTTTTATATGGTGCACGCTATGGACAGATGTGTTTGTTGTTGTTGTTAAGGCGTGGTGGTAGTAACTGCTTATTTTACAAAGTCAAATTGTTCCAGCATTATTTGTTGAAAAGACTGTTGTTTCTCCATTGAATAACATTGGCAACTCCCATTCTCACAAATCAGTTACTCATAATGATTGATTTTTCAGCCAATTTGGGCTCTAAAAAGACAACTCAGAAAGCCTGTCCTGGAGTCCCAGTGCGGGGACCTCCCTATTTCATCACGGCTCCAGTTCTTCACTTTCTTACCCCAGGCTGCAGGACCTCAGCTGGAACTTGGCCTACGAAGTGAGTTTAAGGGAAGTACCCAGACCTAAGTCACTTCTCTGACTTCTCCCATTGACAGAGTTCTAATATCTCTAGTCTTTTTCAGGTTTAGAAATCCATTAATTGCTGAGCTGAGACAATTCTACTTTAGCCAAAGGTGAAAGACAAAAATTTCACAATCTGAATGAAACTCATTCTTATGACACAACTGCAGGAATTCCTACAGGGGATAAGACCAATAATAAGATTTGCAAAATCTGGCCTCATTAGCCAAGGATGGTGAAATTTTCTTCACAGGCTTGCACTCCAAGGAGAGAATAGTGTAGCAGTGGAAATCGTGTCATGGGTGAGACACTGAGGGTTGGCACCTGGTCTGCACCTGAGGTCCTGAGGCCATAGTTCCACGACCTTACGTGCACCTTCTTTTCCGATTCCTGCGATTTTCCTATGAAGCAGTTAACATTGTCCCATTGTTGATAGGAAAGGCTGTGTGCAAAGTCCAGGCTCACACCACCAGAATGGCTGCCGGGAGATGCAGTGCCAACATCGTGTCCTGAGTCGGGCTGAGCCAAATCAAAATTTCGAGTTCTTTAAACCCCTTAATGGTGATCTAATGGTCCAAACTATGAGTCAAGAAGAGTAGCTCAGCGAAGAGACAACAGACCGTTGCACTCTCTGTACCTCTCCAACTGCACCAAGTTACTCTTCGTTCATCTGACTTGGAAGCTCCACCCCAGACAGCGTGGTCTCTTATTCTCTCCCCAAAGAAGATTTTTTCGTTCATGTGGCCCCTCCTGTCAATAGTAATCACCCTATCTTCTCTGTACCTTTAATGACTGTATTCACTCTTCTGAATGCTCTCTCAACCTTGTCTTCTCTCACGGCAGGACCTGTCAGCACGAGTGTGACAAACGTCAGTATACATTTGCTCAGATGTTTCTTTAATAAAATAGTAGCTACTGTTCTCTTTGTAGCAACTATGTGCCATCACTGTACTAGGCACTTTGTTTATATTTGTTTTATTCTCAAAACAGCCCCTCAAAAAAGGTATTTTTATCATCCTTTTACTGATGAATAAATTGAGATGCAGAGACATCAAGTAGTTTAGAGATTAGAAAGACTCATAGCTAGTAAGTGGAAGACTTGACATTCAAACCCAAGTCGGACTTCAAAGTCATTGTTGTTTTCCTTCTTAAGTTTTAAGCCTGTTTGACATATGAGAGTAGTTGGTCCACCAGAAATCTATTGGCAGAAAAGCTTTTCCTAAGGCAAAAGAGAACCGGAACACACAGAGCAAGTCATGGACATGGGGCCAGGAGAGAGAAAGCAGGCGACTTTGAGTTCTGCCACACGTCTGCTTCTCCTACCGTCTCGTCGGCCGGCCCCCAGGGAAGTGTGCCTGAGAGCTTGGGAGAAGGCGCTGCTCCGTGGGTGGCCAGATTGGCATCTGTGGTGTGGGGTCTGGTGGGAAGTTTGGCCCAACATTTTCCCAGCAAGGTCTTAATGCATTGGGGTCTCTGCTGGTTTTTATAGGCTGTACTGGCTTCTGGGGGCTCAATCAGGAAACCTTGACATCTTGGGCACTTCACACTTCGGTGGTGGGTTGTGACAAACAATACTATCAACAGCTAGAGGGACAGAGGAGGAAAAGTGCAAGGTCAGCCCCAATTGACCAACTTTATTAGGCCCAACTAAACGCAGGCATTTTGTAAGGTGCTAGGGTCATGGTGTCATTGGCAAGTTTGAGCAGGCAAAGGGAACAGGACATTTAGGATGTTCTAAAAATATACTCTGTGATTCATTACACGAAATTTCTCAGGAATGGAACAAACGTGAACAAAACTATCTCTAGGAAGAAATTTTCCTACATGTCCTAAGAAGAAACAAACAAAAAGGAACCAAGATACTGACCAAAAAAAGCTAAGGAAAGTGGGGGTGAGTTGAGTTGGGGGTTTTAAAAAAAGCAATAGAAAACAGAAGTTAGAAAGGAGGAAGGAAGATATTTATGTCATAACATTATATCAGGAATATTAATCATAAAAAGCTTTCTTTTATCGTAGTATGTTTCAACATCATGTGAGACGGTGTCCTATTCTGAGGGCAATGGCAGTCCAAGTTAAATAAAGAGCTGGTTGAGTTCATGCTTGTCAACTCAGCACTTTGATACCCAAGTAAGAGCTAGGAAATTAGGCTCTTGGAAGTCTGCAAGCTGGAGAGTCTGGGCTGTAAAGTAAGGCCCTAGGAGTTCTCTACTACCACGTGTGGCTGGGATACGATGCCAACGGCGAGTATACTTTCAGAGATGTGGAGCATTTTATCTGAAACTGGGCCACTGATGATTTTAAGATGACCATGAATCAAAGGGTATATTTTAACTCCATGTGCACCGAAGAGCGGCATGTTGTTCCTTGACCTTTACTGCTCTCTAATCCTAAAGGTGTGATGTAAGGAGCGAAAGAAGAAACACTTAAGTTATACTGACGACTTTCTGTGAAAGAAACTAGCAGGAGTTAGTGCACTATCATTGTAAGGTTCGCCACTTTCCACAAAATGATTTGTCAAAGAAATTGACAAAATTACAGTGTTTCTCTTAGGCCACATTCCCAAATGCACACAGAAAAAATAATGGAAAGAATGTGACTTTTTAAAGATAAGCTGGCAGATAGCTTTTACACACACAGCAAAAGCAAAGTCAAAAATAACAAATTCACCAAAAAAAAGATATACTAAAAAGTTCCTAAAAATTAATGAAAAAAATCCCTCCTTCTCTCTCTCTCTCTCTCTCTCTCTCTCTCTCTCTCTCTCACACACACACACACACACACACACACACACACACACAGAGAGAAAGGGGCAAAAGATGGGGGTAGGAAAGTAAACATAAAAGGCTCTTAAACAGATGGAAAGATAGTCCTTGTCACTCATAATAAGAGATAAAATTTAAAGCAACTTTTTACCCGTTTAGATGGGGAAAAGCCTAAAGTTTGAAAATACACTTTGATAGCAACCCTGAAAGGAAACAAGAAATTCTCACATTGGTAGCGGGAATGTACATTATTACGATCCCCATGGAAAGCAGTTGCTAATTCACATGATAGAAATTTATAAATACACATTCTTTTCAAACACTCCTCTGCTCCTGGAAACTCACCTTGAAGACACACATAAGAAGGCATCAGTGTGCTGCCGCTCTTCACGACTTCCTTTGCAACAGCAAAGTTGTGAACAACACATATGTTCATCAATTAGGATTATTTTGTAACCATAAAAAATTGAAGATGATAAAGCATTTGTCAAAATGTGATATTCATTCAAGATTAAAACTCTCAGAAAACTACCAAGAGAAGAGTATAGCCTCAATCCGATGAAGGGTATTGTACTAGTCAGGGTTTCCCAAGAGAAAGAGAGTCAGTGGGAGACTATACGTTTAGGAATTGGCTCTTGCAGTTACAGATGCTGAGAGGTCTGACAGCCTGCTGTCTGCAAGCTGGATAGCCCAGAAAACAGGTGGCGTAATCTAGTCCAAGTCCAAAGACCTGGAAATTGGGAGGTCAATGGTGCAAGCCCTGGTCTGAATCAAAATGCCTGATGACCAGGGGGGTCAATGTCTGGGGGCAGAGGATGGGTGTCTTGGGTCAAGTAGGCAGGCCTGCCTTTTTGTTCTATTCAGACACTCAACAGGTTGGATGATGCCCATCAGCCTTGGCAGGGGTGACCTTTACTCAGTCTACCAATTCAACTGTTAATCTCTTCTGGGACACTTTCATAGAAAGCCAGATAAAAAGTTTTACCAGCCATCTCTGGCGTAGCTCAGTGGATTGAGCGCGGGCTGTGAACCAGGCATCGCAGGTTCGATTCCCAGTCAGGGCACATGCCTGGGTTGCAGGCCATGTCCCCCAGCAACCGCACATTGATGTTTCTCTTCCTCTCTCTTTCTCCCTCCCTTCCCTCTCTAAAAACAAATAAATAAAATCTTAAAAAAAAAAAAGTTTTACCAGCCATCTGTACAGCCTTAAGACACTCAGGCTGACACATAAAATTAACCATCACAGGCATCTACAAACCTATAGCTAATATCATATTTAGTGGTAAAATATTGAATTATTTTCCCTTATAATCAGGAACAAAACAAGGATGGTTTTCTCATAACTTCTATCCAAAATTATACTAGAGGTCCCATTCAGTGCAGGAGACAAGAAAAAGAAATAAGTGTCATTCAGATTGGAAAGAAAGAGATAAAACTGTGTTTACTGGCAGACAACACAATCATCTATGTCAATAATCCAATGGAATCTACAAAATAAGATTTACAAAGTTTCCACATAATTTAATGGAGAGAGAATGGTCTTTTCAACAAATGGTGATAGAATTAGATATCCTGATGTAATAAAACCCAAACAACAAAAACAAAACCCACCTCTATTCATAGCTTGCACCATAGATAAACATTATCTAGAAATGGGCCTAAATGTAAAACCTAAAACTGTAAAACCTCTAGAAGAAAGCACAGAAGAAAATCTTTGTGATACTGGGTTAGAGAAAGCTCTCTTTAGATAAGATACCAAAAGCACAAACCATAAAGAAATAGTGATAACTAAGATTTAATAAAAATTTATAACTTCTGCTCTTCCAATGTCAAGATGATGTCAAGAAAAGGAAAAGATGGCCCCACCCTGTGGAGTGCTCCCTGCTGAGGAGTCAGCTGCCAGGCCCGGGGTGTGGAGGTCTGGGGCAGACTCAGGGGTGTCAGTGACTGAGTGGTGTGGCTCTGGGGTGGAGGTCACTCTCCCCACCTCCCCCAAGGTCTGACCAGCACCATCTCCTCTCCTCACTACCAGTGGCCCCACCCTGCTGCTATTGGGCTCCTGGCAGAATCTAGAACAGACGGTTGTGTGGCACTAGGATGGGGAACATTTTTCCCTTGCATGACTGAGTAGTGCAGAGCCCTCTCTTCAAACAGCCAAATCTTGGCCTCATAAACTCTGCTGGCCTCACCCTTACGACCCCTTGAGACACTACCCCACCACCAAGATATGCAAGCCCAATAGGCAGTCGGCAGACGGAGGCAGAGGCAGACGAGGTAAATCTCACTGTTCCTTGGGACTTTCGCTGATCTGCTGCCCAGGCCAAGTGCTGGAAAAAGTCAATCTTGTTGTGCAGCTTAATCCATCCCACCAATACCCAGGCCAAGCAGAAGCACCCACAAACTTTGGATTGCTTTAGAGCTCCCAACAGGTTGCCAAGGGCCAGTCACAGGCAGCGTCTGACATTTGTCTGTACCAGGGTCCCTCCCAAGAGGCCTCCAAACAGCTTCAGACAACATCAGAGCAGGATCCAAGTAACTTCACAAGCGGCATATCCAAAGAGAGATCTCAGTAGGCACCAGGCTCTGCTGAGGCGAATTCTGCTTCATGTGGTCGGCACCTGCAGAGCAGCGTGTACACTGTGGTCAGGGTTGACCCTCACAGTCAGCCAACCTGAGGGTCAATCCCATGCATCAGTGGGCCAATAGAAATCAAGACTCAGTCACAATAGGAGGGCCCACATAACCCACACAAGGGACACTCCTGGAGTACCCAGCTCAGGTGTTCAAGGAGACAGTGCCACCGAATCTCACAGGACACCTACTACATAAGGCCATCCTGCCAAGATTGGGAGTCATAGCAGATCTACCTAATATATAGAAATAATCACAAAGAGGTGGCCCAAATGGGGAGACAAAGAAACATGCCTCAAATGAAGGAACAGGAAACTCCCCAGAAAAAGAGCTAAATAAAATGTAGCAAGTAATTTACCAGATATAGAGTTAATCTAGTGGACATGCAAAAGCAGTCTTTAGGGGGAAATTCATAGCATTATAGGCCTATCTCAAGAAACAAGAAAAATATAAAAAAAAAATCTAACTTTATACTTAAAGGAACTAGAAAAAGAACAACGAGCAAATCCCAAAATGAGAAGAAAGGAAACAGGCATGCCAGTGTGAGAGAGCGAGTAGAAAAGTGTCTCTGAGGAGGTAGGGCTCAGTTTTCCATGACTATGAATCTGAGCTCCCCCGCTTGGAGTCCTCCTTCCCTGTCACCACTGCGTCCCAGTGTGGAGTTTCTGCTCAAGAGAGACTGTCCTCACTCTGGCCTGGATCGCTTCCTCTATGGCAGAGCGTGCTTGCTCACCAGGTAGGACTGGGAATAGCACTGAGGTGGTTGTGGAGCCTGGTCGCTGCTCTGGGACCACGGGATGCCCCCACAGTTGGTGCTTCCTGGATGAGGCTATTGCTAGGTTGCCCACACCCTCTCGAGTCCTCTTTTTCGCCACGCTTCCTGGGTCCTGTGGCCTGAGAATGCTTGAGTGAAGAGCTGGCCATAGTGAGAGGGACCTACCCACCCTTGGGGTCCCCAGCTGCTCCTGATCGGGGACTCTGGAGTGGGGAAGACTGGTGTTCTTTCATGTGATTGGGATGATGCCTTTAATACCACCTTTATTTCCACCCTAGGAATAGACTTTAAGAGTAAAGCAGTTGAATTATAAGGGAACAAGTTCAATCTACAGATATGGGATATAGCAGTCCAGGAGCAATTTCATACCATCACAACCTCCTACTTCTGAGGAACAGCAGGGATCATGCTAGTATATGACTTCACCAATAGTAAACATTTGAAAACATCAGCAACTGGTTTGGAAACATAGATGAGCATGCCAGTGAAGATGTGAAAAGAACATATTAGGAAAGAAGTATGATACGGATTGTCAAAGAGTTGTACCTAAAGGAAAAAGAGAACAGATCACAAGGGAGCATAGAATTAGATTTTCTGAGACTAGTGAAAAAGCAGATATAAACATTGAAAAGGTCTTTCTCACATTAGCTGCAGATGTCCTTCAAAAGACCCCTGTAAGAGAGCCGAGTGACAAATGCAGACATCAGCAGTGGAGGAGGTGTGACAGGCTGGGAGAGAAATTCCTGCTCTGGCAGTTCCCATCCACCGCCGTTTTCTCTTCTTGCTGCAAAATAAACCACTGTCCATTTTTAACTCTACACAGATATTTTTGTTTCTTATCTTTTTAAAAAGAATCCTCACTTGAAGATATGTTTATTATTTGAGAGAGAGGGGGAGGGTAGGGGAAGGGGAGGAGGAAGAGAGTGAGAGACAGACAGACAGACAGACAGACAGACAGACAGACATAGATTGCCTCCTGAAAGTGCTCTTACCGGGGATTGGACCTGCAAACTCTGGTGTACCAGCGGATGCTCCTATCAGCTGAGCTACCTGGCCAGGGTTATTCCTCATCTTAACTATCCAATCCACCTATTTTATTTGTTATTTCATCCATGACTGCTTGCTGACTTTATAATTTTCTTCAAACAAAAAATATAGAGAAAATCATGTCTGTGACTTCATTTTCAAATGTATTTGCTCAGCTCACCACTGTATTGCATTGTATTATAGTCCAGTTCTTACCCATGTTACAACTTACAGCAATCATCTCAACTCTATTCTTCAGTTTGTATAAGAATAAAAGTTAGAATTAACGATTTTATTTTGTACAACAGTGTAATTTTTTGTGATGGATAATGTACTTGAGTCCCTTTACTCTATAGGCATATAATAGCAAAACATGAAGCCAAAAGACACTCATTTTCATCTTCAATATGAAAATGTAGTTAATTTTGTCCTGTGCCTTATGTGGAAATAGCTTCTCTGGTTTTTCCATTTTTTTTTTCTTTTTTGATGGAAGCATGTGCAGGAGACATCACCCAAACATAAACAATTACAATGTTTGTAGTCGCTTGGCTGTAATTTTCAAAGTACTTAATTGGGCCCACCCAAACTGCTTTTCTATAAGAATGGCTGGTCTTGGCTCTAAATCCTATCAAACAAGCAAGCAACAGCTGGCTTCAGTGAGCCATAGAGGCAGCCAGGGTAGATTCACAGCTTGGCTTTACCTAGGAATCTCCAAGCCCAGCACAAGTAGTAGCCATCTCAGATTGCTTTACAGCTCAGGCAAAACACGGGTGAGGGCCGATCTTGGCCTGCAGCACCCGGGAAACCCCAGGGCAAGCGCACCCAGTGGACAACTACAGACCACACTGGAGCACCAGCACCCTGCCCTTGCACAGCTGATCCTCCAGGGAGGGTGGAGATTGGTGGTAAGTGGTCACAGCCAATCCTTGCAGCTGATTAGCCTGAGTGAATCCCTCCCATCGATCTGCCAACAGCAACCAAGGCTCAACTATAGGAGGAGAGTATACTCAGCCCACTCAAAGGGCGTATCCTGAGTACCCAGCTTGGGTGATACGGGAGGCTGTGTCACTGGACCCTACAGGACACCTACTACATTAGCTCACGCTACCAAGACCCAGAGTCAAAGCAGCTCTACCCAATACATAGAAACAGACACGGGGAAGCTGCCTAAACAAGGAGACAAAGAAACACAGCCCAAATGAAAGAACAGATCAAAACTCCAGAAAAAGAGCTAAATTCAATGGAGACAAGCAATCTATCAGGAGAAGAGTTCAAAACACTGGTTATAAGGATGTTCAAGGAACTCGGTGAGGACCTCAGCAGCATAAAAAAGACCCAGTCAGAAATGAAGGATGCAGTAACTGAAATAAAGAACAATTTACAGGGAACCAGTAGCAGAGTGGATGAAGCTGAGCATCAGATCAATGCTATGGAACATAAAGAAGCAAAAAACAACCACGCAGAACAATAAGAAGAAAAAAAATGAGGGTAGTATAAAAGCCTCTGGGACAAGTTCAAGAAGTCCAACATTCACATCATAGGGATGCTGGAAGGAGAAGAGAAAGAGCAAGAATTTGGAACTCTATCTGAAAAAATAGTAAAAGAAAACCTCCCTAATTTGGTGAAGGAAATAGGCATGCAAGTCCAGGAAGCACAGAGAATCTCGATTACGATGAATGCTAAGAGGCCCTCTCCAAGACACATAATTAAAAGGGCAAAGGTTAAAGATAAAGAGAGACTCTTAAAAGCAGAAAGAGAGAAGAAGTTAGCTTCCAGATTGTTTCCAGATGGGAAAAGGGAGGGGAGAATGAATGAGGAGATGAGGGGATTAAGAAGTACAAACAGGTAATTACAGGAAGCAATGGGACTGTAAAGTATAGTCTCGGAAATGGAATAGCTAAAGAACTTCTACACATGACCGGGAACGTGAACAATGGTGTGGGGAGTGCCTGAGGGAGTGGGGGGTGCTGGGTGGAGGGGAGCAAAGGGGAAAAATCAGGACAACTGTAATAGCATAGTCAATAAAATATAATAATAAAAAAAGACAAGTTGTTACCCTAAATATGGCTGTTGTCCTGTCTGAAACTGTCTCGGTTTTCTTTTTTTAACCTGTTTATTGTTTGTTTCCTGAACATCCTTTAATATGAGGTAAGGGTGGGGACATTAATTCTCAGTGCTTTTGCTCGTAGTAGGCACTCAGGATTTGTTCTCTGAAAAAAAGAACTGCATTAACCTGCTCACATAAGAAAATAACTGAGAGAACATCGGTGGCAAATGCCAAATGTTTTCCAGACATTTACTATGTGCTAAGTCCTTGCTGTATTCTTTCACCTTGAGGTTTTCTGCACCAGTCAGCTAACCCGAAACCTCAAGCTCTTCATCAGCGAACATGTTTTACGGCAGGCAGCAAGGCCACCTGACAGAGATTTCTGCCACATCACAGGGTAAGGAAGTCACAGATACCTCCACCTTCCAGCCAGGCAGCCACCATGATTGGAGGGGCCAGACTGAAAACCAACACCGGAGTGGACCAGGAGCATCTTAGAATCATCGTGGGACCAGTGATGCAAAGACCCGGTGTCTCCTGATTTCCTTCATGGCAGCCTTTCAGAAATCCCGAGTCCGGACACAGCCCTGAGGAAGTAGGTGGACCCCCATCAGTAAGACAATTGTTACTGTAGCCAAATGGGAGGTTAAAATAGAAATAATGCTCAGTTATAGAAAAAATAAAAAGAAAGTGAAAAGACAAGCCAGACTAGGAAAAATATTTGAAAAACAAATGTCTGATTAAGGATTTGTATTCAAAATTCTCACTACTCAACGTTCAGAAAACAAACAAATCAACATGTAAAATATTTTTTAAATTAAATTAAAACAAAGTTTTTTTTTTAAAGATTTTACTTATTTATTTTTAGAGAGGGAAGGGAGGGAAAAAGAGAGAGGGAGAGAAACATCAATGTGCGGTTGCTGGGGGCCATGGCCTGCAACCCAGGCATGTGCCCTGACTGGGAATCAAACCTGCAATGCTTTAGTTTGCAGCCCGCGCTCAATCCACTGAGCTATGCCAGCCAAGGCAAATTAAAACAAAGTTTTTAAGTAGACAATTAAAGATAGAATTAGAATGAGAGTAAAATAATGGAAAAAGTGTATTTCATGCAAACAGGAACCATAAGAAAGGTGAGGTGGCTATTCTACTATCAGACAAGATAGACTTTAAAATGAAAACTACTGCTAAAGGCAGAGAGGTGCATTTTCTAATAATAAAAGTGCCAATCAATCGGGAAAATAATACAGTCACAAACATATATACAGCTAATCACAGAGCACCAACATACATGAAGCAGAAACTGTCAGACATGAAAACTAGACAATTCAACAATAGTTGGAGGTGTCAATACCCCACTTTCATTAATAAACATAAAATGAGACAGAAGATCAAAAAGAAACGTAGGCCCAACAGATATCCACAGTACATTGCACTCAACAACAACAGAATACATATTCTTCTCAGGTGCACATGGAATGTTGTCCAGGATAGACAGTATGGTAGGCCAAGAACCACCTTGATAAAATCACAAGGCTATAAGTGATGCAAACCATGTTCTCCATTTATAGTGGAATGAAATTAGGAGTCAATAGCAGAAAAAATTGGGAAACTCACAAATATGTGGAAATTAAACACCATATTCATAAATAACCAAAGGATCAAAGAAGATATCAGAAGGGATTTTAGAAATACTTAGAGGTGAATGAAAAGAAAGAAACAACATACCAAAATTTATGAAATGCAGCTAAAGCAGTTTTTAGATTAAAAGTTTTAGTTGTGAATGCCTATATTAAATGATGGAGAGAAACAGGTAAACTGTTTTTTTAAAAAAAATTTTAGTTTAAATAAATTGAATAAAATATATGTAGTGTGAAGTGAATTAAGAGGTTGGACCAGCTCAGGGAGGATCATGAACTCAGTGCTATCAAGTTCAGGTTTTATTTTTAGCACTGGAAAACTTTCTTTCCAGAGGTTAATTGAGGTATAGTTGACAAATAAAAATTATTTGATAGGGTGTGCACATGACAGTTTAATGTACAGGGTGGGACAAAAGTAGGTTTACAGTTGTTTATGTGGAAAATAATATAATAGTTAATAAATAATAATACAACAATAAACTGTGTTTTTCATGCAACTGTAAACATACTTTCCCACTCTCATCCCCCTACCACCTATCCCCATATAAACATTGTGGAACTATTGGAGGTCATTTTGGGGAGAAGTGGCTTATTTATTTCAGAAATAAAACTGTATGTGAAAGACAGAATGGAGACAGAAGAGATGCTGAAAGAGCATTTGGGAAGCAATTGTGAAGTCTGGGAGTTGAGGGTGAGAGACTGCATTCCAGAATGGGGAAGTAAAAATAGCACCCAGTGCTTTCCCCCGGGGGAGTGGGAGGGTGGTGGGCGTTACCAGTGACTCAGGCAGGAAATGTCCCAGAAGGACTGGTCCAGGGAGGTGAGAACTGAAACCATCTGTGTCCACATGATTTAGATAAGTCCGTAGACCACCCATGTCAACATGACATAGTTCTTTGTTCCACAGGAAAATTAAATTACAAAATAAAAAATAATTCCACCAATTATTTTAGAAAATTCCTACAGATAAAGAGACTATTCACTTGAACAAATGGCCTACTTACCAAACAGAAGTTCGCTTATCAAGACTTTCTTAGATTTTGTGCAGGGCCAGTTAGGTCCTATCTTGAGGAAGCAGCCATAAACAGCTTAAGTAGGATGCCAAAGTACTGTAAATATTCCATTTTTGAGACACTGAAACAAAACAAAAGAAGAAGAACAGGAATCTCAAATCAAATCAATAACCTGAACTTCCATCTTAGGACACTGGAAAAGAAGAAAAAACTAATTTTTCTTGGCTGAATTACCAAGCATTTTAGCACAATTAATACTAATTGTCCCAAACTCTTCCAAAAAGTAAGAGAGGAGGGAACACTTCCCAATTCATTTCATGAGGCCAATATTACCCTGATACTAAAATCAGACAAACATCAGAAGGAAAGAAAACTAAAGACCAATATCTTTTATGAATATGAACACAAAAACCCTCAACTTTTGCTAGCAAATCAAATCTTGCCATATAGAAACAGAATGGAGCTGGAAAAAATGGATAGCCACACACATAATGGCAAAGTGGAATTTAACCCAGAAATGCAGGGTTGGTTCTACATTCCAAAAATTGATTAGTGTAATCTACCATTACATTATCAATACTATAGAAAATAAATATCACATGATCATCTCAATAGATACAGAAACTGTATTTGACAACATCCAACATTATTTCATGACAAAAACACTCAATAAAAGGCATTCAGATTGGAAAGGAAGAGGCAAAACTATCTCAATTTATAGGTGACATGATCTTCCATGTAGAAAATACTGAAGAATCCGGAGTTCCGGCCAAGATGGAGGCATAGGCAGTCGCATTGTGCCTCCTCGCGCAACCAAAACTAAGGACAACAAAAATTGAGAAACAAGAAAACAACCAGAACAGAGAGAAATAAACTGAACAGAAGTCGGACTCCAGTACATCCAGACTGGTAAGGAGCAGCGGAGTCAGAGGCCTGCAGAGAGGGGTCAAGGGGTCCCACGCTGGCTGGCAGGTGTGGGCGCGCAGGGCGCAGATGGCAGCGGATGGACCGGTGGCGAACCCTGGGTGCGGGAGGCGACTGGCAGACCCAGTGAGGGGCGCAAGGCAGCTGGCTGTCCGCAGCCACACATTCGCGCGCAAACTAAGTGAAAATGGGCAGCAAGGCACCTTCCTTTGTTGCAAGGCACCTCTGGGATGTAGGTCCTTGCCTGTCATGACTTCAAATACTTCTCTCCAGCCCCTTCTTGCCTGTAAGGTCTCTTTTGAGAAATCAGCTGACAGTCTGATGGGAACTCCTTTGTAGGTTACTGTCTCCTTGTCTCTTGCTTCTTTTAGGATTCTCTCCTTCATTTTTACCTTGGCTAATGTAATTATGATGTGCCTTGGTGTGTTCCTCCTTGGGTCCATAAGATAAGAGAACTAGGAAGATAGTTCTCCTATCTTCCTCTGAAGAGCAAGATATTGAAAACTTATTTGAACAAATAATGAAGGAAAACTTCTCCAATCTAGTCAAAGAAATAGGCTTCCAGGAAGTCCAGGAAGCTCTGAGTCCCAAAGAAGTTGGACCCAAGGAGGAACACACCAAGACACATCATAATTAAGTTACCCAAGATTAAAGATAAGGAGAGAATCTTAAAAGCAGCAAGAGAAAAGGAGAGTTACTTACAAAGGAGTGCCCATAAGACTGTCAGCTGATTTCTCAAAAGAAACCTTACAGGCAAGAAGGGGCTGGAGAGAAGTATTTGAAGTCATGAAAGGCGAGGACCTACATCCAAGATTGCTCTATCCAGCAAAGCTATCATTTAGAATGGAAGGGCAGATGAAGTGCTTCTCAGATAAGGTCAAGTTAAAGGAGTTCATCATCACCAAGCCCTTATTATATGAAATGTTAAAGGGACTTATTTAAGAAAGAGAAGATCGAAATCTATGAAACATAAAATGACACCAAACTCACAACTATTAACAACCAAACCTAAAAAAACAAAAACAAAAACTAAGCAAACAACTAGAACAGCAACAGAATCAGAGAAATGGACATCACATAGAAGATTATCACCAGGAGAGTGTTAAGGAGACAAGGGGGAAAAGGTTATGCTACAGGGAACAAGTAGCATAAATGGTAGGTAGAAAATAGACAGGGGGAGGTTACAAATAGTACAGGAAATATAGAAGCCAAAGAACTTATATATACAACCCATAGACATGAACTAAAGGTGGTGAATGTAGGTGGGGGGGGTGTGCAGGGCGGAGGGGAATAAGGGGGAGCGGGGAATGGGACAGCTGTAATAGCATAATCAATAAAATATATTAAAAAAATAAGGAGACTTAACTGTGCCTGCCATCGGTTGGAAAGCAGGGAATATGGGCAGGAATGGAGTCGGTTGGAAGGCAAAGAGAGATGGGTGGTCCAGAATTGTCTGTGAGGCAGAGATTGGTGAGGTGCTGACTTCAACAGGAAGGCAGGGAGAGGTGGGTAAGCGGGAAGCAGAGCTGGTGTCAGTTGAAAATATGGAAGAAGTGGGCAGAGACCCTATCAGTTTAAATTTAGTTTTGTATATGATGTAAGAATACAGACAAGTTTTACTGCATGTATAAATTTCGTTTCTCCAAGACCGGGTTTTGAAAAGTCTGTCATCTCTTCAGTGCATATTTTTAACTTCTCTCTCATAGTTTAGTTGTGCATGTAAGAGGGTTTAATTCTGGGCTCTCTATATTCTTCCATTGATTTGGGCATCTGTTTTGTCCTGATACTTTTCTGTTTTGATTATTATATTTTATGGTATAGTTTGAGAACATGAGTGTGATATCTCCAACACTGGTTTTTCTTCTTGAATTACATTTGGCTATTTAAGGTATCTGTGGTTCCATAAAGGAATGGAAAAAATTTAAGGTTTTTTTTTTTTCTACTGAGAAGTAGTTTAATCAGGTTTGAATTGAACTAATAGCTTTGGGAAGTATTGTAATTATAACAATTTAATCTTCCCATTATATAGAAATGATTTATTCTTCAATTTTTTTGTGTGTGTGTTCATTTCACTTTCTCTCTTCGATGTCCTATAATTTTGAGGGTACAGGTCTTTCACTTCTTTGTTTATTCCAATTCACAGGCATTTATTTCTTTTCCATGCAATTGTAAATGGGATTACTTTCTGTACTTCTTCTTTCACTGTTTATTAAAAAAAGAAAGAAAAAGAATCCTTAGACATCGCTGGTGGGAAGGTAAAAGGGCTTAGCTGCCTTGGAAAACAGTCTGACAATTGTCCCAACAATTAAACAGGGTCACCCCCGGTCCAGCGACTCCACTCTGTGCATATAAGTTGGAGAAATGCAAACATGTGTCCACATAAACTGCATAGATATCTATAGCAGCTTTATTCATAATAACACAAAAATACTCATTTGTTTATCCAATTTATGCATACACAAAATATGGTATGTCCATGCAGTGGAACATTATTGAGCTACAGAAAGTAACAAAGTACTAATACATGCTTCAGCATGGATAAACCTTGAAAACATGTTAAGTGAAAGATGCCAGCCACAAAAGACCACATATCATGTGACTCCATTAGCATGAATGCCAAGGACAGGTAATCTACAGCAACAGAAGTAGATTAAGGTTAGGGGTGGTGGTAGGGATGGGAAACAAGAAGTGAAAGCAGGCATGAGATTTCTATTTGAAGTGATAGAAAATGTTCTGCCCTGGCTGGTGTAGCTCAGTGGATTGAGCTCGGGCTGCGAACCAGGCATTGCAGGTTCGATTCCCAGTCAGGGCACATGCCTAGGTTGCAGGCTATGTCTCTCAGCAACCTCACATTGATGTTTCTCTCTCTCTCTCTCTCTCTCTCTCTCTCTCTTCCCCCCTTCCCTCTCTAAAAATAAATAAAATCTTAAAAAAAAAAAGAAAATGTTCTAATATTGATTGTGGTAATGATTACAAGTACCTGTGAATATACTGAAAACCATTAAGATGTACACTTTAAATGAGGTGAATTGTATGATACGTGAATATCTCAATAATAATGCTTAACAATGAGCACAATATTTGGACATTTCACTGAGGAAAAAATGTGGTTGGGAAATAAGCACATGAAAAGATCATCATCAGTCATAATAAATTAGAAAAAGACTGACTTTTATTAAGTGCTGACAAAAATATAGAACTAGAACTTTCACACATTGTTGGTGGTAATGCAAGATGGTTCAGCCACATTTGAGAACAGTCTGGCAGTTTCTTATAAAGTCAAACTTACACATATCTTGGGGCCTGGCTCTTCACGCCTTGGAATTTGACCAAGAGAAATAAAAATATATATCCACACAAAGACCTGTAGTGAATGTTTATAACAGCTGAATTAGCTTTCTATTACCACTGTAGGAAATTACCACAAACTCAGTGGCTTAACACAAACTTATATGGTTATATTACAGTTCTGAGATCAGGAGTCCAAGATCACTCCCACTAGGCTAAAATCTGAGCATCTAAAGGGCTCTGTTCATTCTGGAGGCGCTAAGCGGGAATCGTTCCCTTGCCTGCCCTCACCGAAGAGGATGACTTTACTCATCCACTGCATCTTCGAAGTTGCAGTGAGGCGCCTTCCAACCTGCCTCTCACTCTCCCTGCGCCCCCGTCTCTGTCTCCCTCCTCTCCTTCAGCGGCCACATCTCCTCTAACTCTCCTGCCCGCCTCTGCCTCGTGAGGACAATTTAGATTGTATTGGGTTAATCCAGATAATAAAAATAATATCTTTTTATATGCAAAAATTCTTAATTTAATCACATCTGCAAAATTCCTTTGCCGTGAACGTATTCACAGCTTCTGGGGGTTATGACCCAACTATCTCTGGAGTAGAGCATTATTTTGCTCACCTTGATCTACGTTTGCTAAAAACTGGAAACAGAGAAGATGACACATGAACTGCTAAGTAGTTACACAAATTGTAGGACATCCAATACAGTGGAAACAAAATCTAAGACCTGAACACTGCTCTCTTAGCCAGTCTTCGTACACAGACGTGCCTGACACAGACAGGTGTTGGGGAGGGAGAGAGTTCCCCCCTCTATCCTGCCTGAGTTCTTATGGCTGGACGGTAGGAATACTGACATAAAGACCAGATCAACAGGAGAAAACCCAATTTAATACATGTGCATAGAGGATCATAGATGATACTGCTCCCCGAAATGATAAACCAGCCACATTTATATATATATATATTTAAACAATGTATCTTTTAAATATGTGTATTGATTTGAGAGAGAGAAAGGGAGAGTGGGGGGAGAGAGAGAGAGAGAGAGAGAAATTGATGAGAGAGAGAAACACTGACTGATTGTCATCTCCCTCACGCACCCCTGCGCTGTGACCAGGCAGGACACCACTCCAACCAACTGAGCCACATCGGGCAAGGCAAGATATTTAATTTTTAAAAGAGATTTTATTTATTTGTTTTTAGAGAGAGTGGGGAAGAGGGAGAAAGAGAAGGAGAGAGACATCAATGTGTGAGAGAAATATCCATCTGCTGCCTCTCACACGCCCCTAACTGGGGACCACATCTACAACCCAGGCATGTGCCCTGACTGGGACCTGAAATACCTACCTTTCAGTCTGCAGGCCAGCACTCAGGCCACTGAGCCACATCAGCCAGGGCAGGATGCTTAATTTTAAAACAGAATAATTCCTTTGCAAAGCAGATGTCTGTGTGAATTCAACTGAATCTGACTGACTATTTTGGGAAACCAATCCTTGCTTGAATTTTCCATTTTAAAATAATCTTATCTACCTTCAGAATAATCAATTCCACCTGCACTTTCTTCAGTTAGGTAGGACATATTATAAAAGAAAAAATTATGCAGACACTTGTTAAATGGCAAGGAAGACTTTATCTGAGACTATCCTGATAGGTGTCAAGACTTCACAGCAGAGGAGAGGTCAGGTTCACCTCCATGCACGGCGAAGATACTGGGGCTTTACAGCTGAGGGCCAGAGCTGGGGGGAGGTCAGTGAATCAAAAATTACTAAAAGAAGGCATTAACTGTAGGGGGTTTTCTTGCTAATCTGAGCAACAAGATTCTTGCCGAGGGCAGGCCAGGGTAATCAGATATCAAGAGTGGGATTTATGGAATTTAATTAGCTATCAAGTTGAATCAGATATTGAGGTGAGGAGGAATTTGTCTAAGCTGATTTAGCAGGATGCTTGCTACCACTGGACTATGCAGGCCCAGCAAGAATGGGGCCAAGGTCCAGGCCTAGTCAAGAGGACTCAGAGAAGGCGAATCACTAAAGTTTGGTCAAGGACAGAGTCTTTGTCAATATCTCATTTACTGCTTAGTGATAAACCAGGATACGTTCAATTCTAAAATGTCATAGTAATGTGTATATGTAAATTTAAAAAAATTATTGTTGAAGGGAAATAGGAAAGGAATTTTTACACAATGCAAAGTAATTGGCTTTAGCAAAAATCTTAACATTTCAGTAAATTTTGTCAGCTGTGTAGTTGGACTAGAAGTACTTGCATTGCTTGCAAATGCAAGAAGTACTTGCATTGCTTTCAAATGACTTTGGAGCATGCACAGAATATATGACACATGATAATATAAACATATAATAATATCTCCCATCTACTGATTCTCTACTGCCTGGCAGGACTGTACTAAGTCCTTCATGCACGTTAACTGATTTAATCTTCACAATAAACATGAATTAAGTACCCAATTAAATTAATGACCAGTCGAGTTGGTATGTTGGGTAAGTGGTGGAGTCTGGATTGGTCTCACCCTTGTGCCCCCACACTGTTGAAGCCCACCTGCTGTGAGGTCTGGGGTCATTACTGAAGGTGCAGGTGGGGCTCCAGAGTGCAAGTGACGGCCAGCTGGGAATGTGCCACCAATCGAAGGCCTTAGAGAGCTGTGACAGACAATATTGGGAGGTGGGATGAGAAGTAGCAGCCAGAGAGAGTGAGGTTGGGAAATCTGTGACATCCTTATTTAATACATCAAAGAGAATTTTCTAAAATGTAGATTTGGGGTTGGAGAGAGAGGTCGGGCAGGGGCGAGGTAGACTATAATCCAGGGATAACCCCAGATGTTTCTTCTCCTGAGAAGGACACACCCCCTTTTCTGGAGAAAAGTAAGTTAACATCATAACACTACTGCTGCTAGGGACTTAGCTGGAGAGCTGTCATAAGAAATGAATTGGAGAAGTTCACTTGAGTTTAACTATAGGTTACTTAAGGAAGGCTCAATCTTGAGTTCCGGCCAAGATGGAGGCGTAGGTAGAAATGTTTCTCTTCCTTGTGCAACCAAAAGAAGGATAACAATCAATTTAAAAACAAAAAACAACCAGAACCTCCAGAAATTCAAACTGCATGGAAATCCAACAGCCAAGGAGTTAAAGAAGAAACATTCATCCAGACCAGTAGGAGGGTGGAGATGGGCAGCTGGGGTGGGGAGGACATGAGGCAAGGTGGCGGCTGGAGGACCGAGTGGACCAGGCAGTGGCTGGTGGAGCAGGAGGCCCCACGTTCTCGTGGATAAGCCAGGAAGAACACCAGGGAGACAGACAGACTGTGGAACCCAGGGTTTCAGTGAAGGAAAACTAAAAACTCAAAATCTCTGGCTGTAAAAATTTGTAGGGGTTGTGGTGGCAAGAGAAACTCCCGGCCTCAGAGAGAGTCTGTTGGAGAGACCCACGAAGTCCTAGAATGTACACAAAACTACCTGCCTGCCAATCAGCACCTGAAAGGGCACAATCTACTCGTGGGAAGCAAGGAAAGTGGGGCAAGAGCCAAGCAAGTGGCATTGTTCCCTCTTGGACCCCTCCCCCACTTACTGCGTCACAATACAGCAAAGAGCGTAGCCCCACTCTGAGGAATACCTAAGGCTCTGCCCCTTACAATGTAATAGGTGCACCCAGACAAAGGAATATGGTCCAAATGAAAGAACAGAGCAAAACTCCAGGAAAAGAACAAAGTGACGAGAAGATAGACAAACTAGCTGATGCAGAGTTCAAAACACTGGTGATCAGGATGCTCACAGAAATGCCTGAGTATGTTTGCAAAATGAAGGAATAAATGAAGGCTATGCAAAGTAAAATAAAAGAAAATATACAGAGAACCAACAGTGAAGGGAGGAAACTGGGACTCAAATCAATGACTTGAAACAAAAGGAAGAAACAAACATCCAACTGGAACAGAATGAAGAAACAAAAATTCAGAAAAATGAAGAGAGGCTGAGGAACCTCTGGGACAACTTGAAACATTCCAACATCCGAATCATAGGGATGCCAGGAGAACAGGAAGAGCAAGATATTGAAAACTTATTTGAACAAGTAATGAAGGAAAACTTCCTCAATCTGGCTAACAAAATGGACTTCCAGGAAGTTCAGGAAGCCCAGGGAGTCCCAAAGAAAATGGACCCAAGGAGGAACACACCAAGACACATCATAATTAAGTTACCCAAGATTAAAGATAAGAAGAGAATCTTAAAACCAGTAAGAGAAAAGGAGAGTTACTTACAAAGGAGTTCCCATAAGACTATCAGCTGATTTCTCAAAAGAAACCTTACAGGCAAGAAGGGGCTGGAGAGAAGTATTTGAAGTCATGAAAGGCAAGGACCTACATCCAAGATTGCTCTATCCAGCAAAGCTGTCATTTAGAATGGAAGGGCAGATAAAGTGCTTCTCAGATAAGGTCAAGTTGAAGGAGTTCATCATCACCAAACCTTTATTATATGAAAAGTTAAAGGGACTTATCTAAGAAATAGGAGAAGATAAAAAACTATGAACAGTAAAATGACACCAAACTCACAACTATCAACAACTGAACCTAAAAAACAAAAACAAAAACTAAGCAAACAACTAGAACAGGAACAGAATCACAGAAATGGAGATCACATGGAGGGTTTTTAGTGGGGAGGGTAAGGGGAAGAATGAGGAAAAAGGTACAGGGAATAAGAAGCATAATTGGTAGGCACAAAATACACAGGGGGAGCTTAAGAATGGTATAGGAAATGGAGAAGTCAAAGAACTAACATGTACAACCCATGGACATGAACTAAGGGGCGGGGGATGCTGGAAGGTGGTGGGGTGCAGGGAGAAGGGTGATAATAAGGGGGATTAAAAAGATTGGGACAACTGTAGTAGCATAATCAATAAAATATACTTAAAAAAAGAAAGAAAGAAAGGCTCAATCTCTTATTCAGCTGTTCCTCTTTTTCTCTGGCAGGCCAGTCTCTGCCACAACAGCTGAAATAGAACAGGTGGCTTGCTTACCTCCGTACCAGCCCTCCTTGTAATAATCACGAACAGACCCTACATTCATTCTATACACATTATTTTGTGGCATTTACTTCCCCCACACATATACCTTCAAAATAAATCACACCAATGGATACTTTTAAACAGGGATTCAGTGTGATCCATTTTACAAATGAGAAAGCCGAGGCTTCCCGATGTAAAATAACTTGCTCTCGTCACACAGCAAATTAACAGGAGTCCAGGTAAATGTAAAGTTAGCCTGGTCCCAGCTCTACCAAGCAGCACCCTGGTGCCCCTCTGGGTGTAACCCATCACGCCGGTATGAATGCACCCAGTATTCACATGTACACATGCCCACCTCTACCTCCAGCTGTCCTCTGTTTTGAGAAATAACTGTGAGCCCCAGGAAGATTCATTTGACATGAACCCAAGGAAGAATTTATCTGCTTAGATGGACTCCCCATGGCCAAACGAGAGCCCGGATTTTATAAATAATAAGAACCTAGTGGCTTTTTGCCCACAGGTGTTCGTCGCGCACTCTGCAGACCCAGAAGAACCTCAGACTGCACGCGTCCTGCACTGCGCCAACGCAGTCAACTCTTGTAAGGGAGTTCCCGGTTCTGCCTTCCGATCCGTAGACTAAGACCTGTCCTGTCCAATTAGAACTGTTCCACACTGACCAATCAGGAGACATACTGCTAACAAATTAAGACTGTGCAATCTGGACCAATTAAAATATCTCATTTATATAAAACGGACCTAACTGGAAACCCGGACAGGAACTTTGCTGTGAAAGGCGACCTCGCCTTTGTCTTACGGAGCGCAGTTTCAGTTGCTGCCTGAATCCGTGCCTCCTGCCTGCAGCTCTCTTGCTCAAATAAACGCATTCAAGACTTATTACAGTCTAAAGTTAATTTTAGTTTACATAACCTAGGAGCAGGGGAGGAGGATTTATCATGAAACCAACTAAATCCAGGGACAGGAATTCCCAAAGCCCCATACCTTATTTGAACTTGTATTTTGTATACTTTTTTCTTAAAATACCCTCCCTCATTATATAAAATTTAGGCCTACATGCAGCATTGGCAGCCCGGCCCCGGATGGCAGGCCTGTGGATAAAGCACACTATGTCTGTCCGAACCTCGGGGAAACTCAAGCACGAGGTGCCCGGTGGGACCCAGCAGAAAGAGGGAGGAGCGACGGAAAACCAGAATTCAGTCATCCCGACGTCACAGGTGGAGAGCGGTGACCCTGCAATCTTGCCCCTCCTTTAATTAGGTAATTTTGGTGAAGACAAAGAGGAAAGCAGGCTTGAGAATTGCAGGAGAGGGTTGCGAGGCCTAAGCCAGCTGAGCAAGTCCCAACGAGCGGAGGGGATAGGAGGCGAAATGGCTGGGCACAGTGGCTCCTCACGGGCGGCGTGCCGGGGCCAGCTCACACCTGGCACCGAAGAACCCATTGCCAAACTGCCAGGGACTTGTAACCAAGTTGTTAAAGGCAGCCATTATTAAACATTAAATTATATTAACTTATTAAATAAATTGTATTTTTAAAATTGCTAATAAATATACACAACTTCTCCAATTCTAACAACTGTGTTCTATGATTATCTGTGTCCTTGAAGCGAGTCGTGTCCGTGGTAGCTAAATACTACTGGTGCGTGCTCCCGCAGACCGTCCCAGCTTCGCACTCAGCAACAGACTCTCGGTGCTCGGAAGTCTGCGCCCTGGTGGGAGTGTTTGTGCCACTCAAGTCAGCAAACACTGCAATCAGATCGTTGTTTGACCATTATCAGATTTTGTTGATTGTCTAGACTTAAGAAAGTGATGGAAAATGTTCATAATGCAGGTTAAACTTAAAAGTAAGATGTGGTGGCCCTGAGCTGTGTGTCTCAGTGGGCTGGGCGTCTTTCCGCAAAGCGAAAGGTCGCCGGTTCAATTCCAGGTCAGGGCATATGCCTGGGTTGCAGGCCGGTCCTTGGTTGGGGTATTTCATACAACAATGCTTCACTCCCTCTCTTTCCACCTCCCTTCCCCTCTCTCTAAAACAAACAAATAAACAAATAAAATCCTTAAAAAATGTGACTATTGTCTTCACATTGTGAGTAGCACAAAAAATTGAGGAATATTCTTTCAACATTTTAAAACTGTTATCTGATTAGCAAGGAATTACTAGTGACATTACAGAAACAAGTAAAATTGTAACACGTATCAGCTTTCAATTTCATCTTGTTAGAAAAAATAAAATTATCAACCAACATTTATAGCAGAAGTAATGGGAAGAAGATGTTGTTAAACATGTAACAACAGCAGGACACTGGTCCTGGCCTAGAGTGTGCAAACCTCTTTCCAGGAGGTCTTTGTTTATGAATGAAGTTTGGAATGTCTATTAAATTATATTGAATTTTTAATTCTCATTTGAGGACATTTTCTCATTGCTTTTAGAGAAGAGGGGAGAGAGGAAGGGAGCGAGAGAAACATGGACGCGAGAGAGAAGCATCAACTGGTTGCCTCCTGTACACACCCGGACGGGGGTTGTACACGAACTGGGGATCAACCCACGGCCTCGGTGTGTGCCCCGATCGGGAATCGAACCCACAACCCTTCGGTCACGGGATGCTGCTCCAACCAACTGAGCCACCTAACCCAGGGCTTAAATTATACTTAACACTTAGGAAGCACAGAGCATACTCTCCTGGGAGACAGCCTGTAGCACTCATCAGATTCTCAAAGAACATGATAAGCCAGAGTGTGCAAGTCACTGGGGTAACAGAATGCACTGGACCAGCAGCCAGACTTCTGGTTCTGTAAAGACTAGATTTATAGAAAACAGACAGGTGTTTTCAATGCCTCAAAACATTGGGTTTCTGCCTAAATTATATTAAAGGACTGAAACATCCATCCACCTACATCGGACTGTTTTCTTCAGTCTGGGTACATTTAACTTACGGGAAAGGCATCAGAAATATTACTGGGCTTTGAATGTCAGTTTCCAATTTAGCCAAATTTCTGATCACAGGGTTATTAAATCAAATATCTTCCCAGGTTTCAGCTGGGACAAACAGTAAATATTCCTGGCAGTATGAAACAACCCCATAAACCCAAGAAAGCGCAAAGTTTACTGCCTTCCAGGACCCTGAGTGACTCCTAAAGAGAGCTGAAAGGGAGCCTGGACAGCCTGCAGCCTGCGGGTCGAGGCGGGCAGGGGCCCAGGCAAGCTCTGGACATCAAGAGACAAGCAAAAAGGCAACAGCTCTCCCTGGAAGAGAAAGACTCAATAACCAATTTGGATTTGGAAAGGGAGGGACAGTGTGAAGTTTTATTCCCTTCTCTCACTGGGCTCAGGGGTAACCCATTTACAAGAACTTCTGAGGATCTTTCCTGGATTTAAGAAACTGTTCACTCATTTAGAATGGAAGGGCAGATAAAGTGCTTCTCAGATAAGGTCAAGTTCAAGGAGTTCATCATCACCAAGCCCTTATTTTATGAAATGTTAAAGGGACTTATCTAAGAAAAAGAAGATAAAAAACATGTATAGTAAAATGACAACAAACTCACAATTATTAACAATCACACCTAAAACAAAACCAAAAGAAACGAAGCAAACAACTACAACAGGAACAGAACCACAGACATGGAGATCACATGGAGAGTTATCAACAGGGGAGTGGGAGGAAGGGGGGGGGAAGGTACAGAGAGTAAGTAGCATAGATGGTAGGTAGAAAATAGACAGGGGGAGGGCAAGAATAGTATGGGACATGTAGAAGCTAAAGAACTTATGACACATGAACTAAAGGGGGGGAATGTGAGTGGGAGGGGGTGGGCAGGGTGGAGGGGAGTGAAGGGGGGAAATGGGACAACTGTAATAGCATAATTAATAAAATATATTTTAAAAAAGTAAAAAAGAAAAGAAACTGTTCACCTGAGGAGGTTTGTCTGTAACCTTGGGCAGGTTTACTTTAAAAGGTAACCATCCCGTTGTTTTTTAGAGTGGAAAGGCAGCTGGGAGGGGATGGGGGCGGGGGAGCAGCAGCGGGGTCGTGTCAGTCACGGGCTTTTGTTCTTGGTACCTCTGGTGTCTGCAATTTTTCGCTAATCTTCTGTAATGAGTCTTTTAGCGAAGCTATTTTGGAACCTTGAAGCCTTTTGTAAGCATCTTCATGCCAATTAAAAAGCTGTTCCATTCTGTTTGTTCAATTTCGGAGTCCTTGCTTTGAGTGTGCTTCTTAAATGAATGAGCTTGTCTAATTGGAATGCTGCTCAAAATAGCCATTGTAATTCTAGGTTATTTTTAGTAAAATTTTGCCAGCTTTCTAGCTATCTGCAGCTTCTGGGACTATAGTCCTTACACAGAAAATAAGCGGGTGTGCTGGGAGGTGACACATTCTGCTCCTTGGTTATAAAAGATTCCATTTCCTTTAGCTAGGCCTTTGGGTTTCTGGGAGCCAAACTAGCACCTAAGCCTTCGGACGTCTAAGGTTCCTGTTGGACACAGTCTTTACCTCATGTGCCCATGAACAGAAACCAGCACTTACAGAGGAAATGGGACATGGGCACCAGCAGTGACCAAAGAACTGGAAACTGGGGAAAAGGCTGAGCCAGCAGACCTCAGAGAACGGGGATATGGGCTGATTCCACACAAATGGGGAAATGCAGGCTAAACCATCAGTGGTTCCGAACGTGGATGCCAGGGACAAACCCAAGGGCTGGGATTTATGGACCGCATGGCTCCTTGCCGTTGTCTGTCTTCAGAGCCAGTCAGGGCTGGCTGACTCTCCCCTACAATGCTTCTCTCTGATTTTAACTCCTCTGTGTCCCTCCTCTTTTAAGAACCTTTATGATTACACTGGGCCCATCCATGTAACCCAAGACCATAGCATTTTAAAGCCAGCCAAGTTAGAAACCTTACTCCCATCTGTCCCCTTAACTGCACCCCCTGCCCCTACCACGAAAAGAAGAGGTCTTCCATCTGCAATGCTGAGGCCCAGAGGCTTCGGAAGTGCACAGTGCGGTATGAGTGGCAGAGAAAAACTTTATATCCAAATGCATAGTCCCCAGCACTTAGGGCATGCTGAATAATTGTTAGTTACACTAACCTACTAACATACCTGTGTTGTCACTCTCTTCTATGACAAAGTAATAAAAAAGGTTTTCCATGTTCCAGAAAGGAACGAAATTTCAAAAAGGGAAACCTAGGTGGCAGGCAGTTCATTTTTTTTAAAGGTGGGGAGATAATCTCAGGGGGCAGGTCTAGCAAGGTCAAGCTAGATTTAAGTGCCCCCTTTCGGAAGCCCCCCAAAAATGGCTCCCAAAATACCATCAATAGAATCTGTGGTACAACAGTGCTGAGTTTAATTACTTCTTTCATCTGGGAGAAACACATGCCAGCAAAGCTTGCTCAGAGCAGTTGGTCGAGTCAGAATTTATGAAGTGGAAGTTTGACTTAAGATGGGACTTTAAATGCAGAAGCTTGAGTAAGGACTGCAAGGGGCCCTGGACAGGCTGAATATTTTCAGGCAGGGGAGCTGGAGAAAATGGCAGAAGCAGGAAGGGCACTGGGGCCTTCTCCCCATCTTTATCCCCTAAAACAGGTCACAAAACTCTCCTGTGAGAGGTGCCCGCCCTCCCCGCCCCCTCCCCCCCACCCCCGGCGGAAAGGAGCATCCTTATCTGTGAAGAAAGACAAAGGGACCCTAAGAAGAATCCTAACCAACAGGCCTGGCTCAGTTTCCCGCAGTTTATTACACTTGCCTCCTACTCCTGGACCTACTATATATTTCCCACCTCTCTCCACTCTCGGTCAGACTTCGCAGAGAAGCACTCAGGCATTTCTCTGTGTCTTCGCTTCCTTACACAGGCTCCTACGTCTCGTCAAATGTAGCTAATAAATGCTCACGCTCTTCTCGTGCTGATTGAACTCTGCCAGTTTAAGCTCCGCGCGCAGCCTGGGGCCTTGCGAGGATGGAGGAGAACTGCGTTTCCTCCTGCAACCACAGTCCAGCAGGAGCAGCGGGACGGGGAATTCGAGGTACATACTGATTGTTGATGCTCGCCATTGGAGAATTAATGAGTCTCTTGGAAAGTGTCTGTAACGAGCGATCAGATTGCCTGGGCAGGAGATCCCTAGAAGGACAGGGCTGTGCTCATGAGGACAGAGGAAGTTCACGTACCCGGGCTGTCCAACCCGTGCCCGCGGGCCGCGTGTGCGGCTCAGGAGGGCTATGAATGCGGCCCAGCACATCATAAATTTACTTAAAACATTAGGAGATTTTTTTGTGATTGCACGTCACAATGTATTTAATGTGAGGCCTGAGATAACTCTTCTCCTTCCAGTGTGGCCCAGAGATGCCAAAAGGTGGGACACCCTTGCATTTGTAGCCAGTCGGGCGGTTTCGGTTCTGTGTGCAGGATGAGTGAGGGCGTGGACTATTCTCAGGGAGCGGGTTGTCCTCCGATGTCAGGCAGGCATCAGGTCTTCTGTAAGGAGGGGTCTGGGCGTCCGACAACCAGAAACATCCCTAGAGAGCCCTCATTTGTAGAAACTGGTTAACCTTAACTTTTTTTTTTTTTTAAGTAGTAATGATGGGCGGGGGGACATTCATCAGGGAGTGTGATGAACAGGACAATATTTAGGGTTGTTTGTTTTTGCTTAAGGCTTCATGTGTTCATATAAACATGAAAAGAACCTTCTAGAAAAGGAATAAGGACAGAATGGCAGTCTGAATGGGAGTGACTCAACCAGAAGTAGGTTTATAAATCTGTGTTCTGTACTTTCTTATAACCGTGTTGAGAACATATCATGCATGCATGGTCTGTGTCAGCAAAAAATTGAACTTCCAGATCAAGTGCTGATATTGATGAACACATTGCGCCGAAGGTGATTGGCAACAGTCGCTGGGCTGCCTACAGAAGCAGCGACTATAAAGTCCTTCCAAAACTGTGCCATGAAATAGGTCAGCTCCTCAGGGCACCCAGCCCTTCCTCGGCCTGGGGCCTGACACTGAGCCCACCCCCGGGGCGGGTGATAAAGCAACTCAGGGTGATTGCGAAAATGGGAATGTCTTCTGATGGCCTTGAAGTTCCCTGCAGTGGGCAGAAGAGGAGCTGCAAGGCGCACACAGACCCTGGACCAAGCGACCAGGGCAGACAGCTGGAGAGAAACCTCCACAAACTTACCTGCCACCTGCGGGTCCTGAGAGTCAGGCCGCTGTGTTTTGGTTCGGGTAGATAATTACTAGTTACCAGTAATTGCCTGATAACTAGCTTTCCCCAAACTGTACCTTGTGGTCTTAATATGAATTATGTTTTTAAAAAATGTCCCTTGTCAGGGTCATTTGGGAAGTGCTGTATTAAATGACTGCAGCCTGCCATGGGGGAGCTCCTGCTCCCGTTCCTGAAGGTGCTTGGAGGGGCTGTGGAGGCTGCGGGTGGAATTCGCCATGAGTATAAAAAAATACCACACTCCATATGATCCAGTGTGTGTGTGTGTGTGTGTCCCTGGAGTGGGACTGGGTTCTAAGGAGAGAGGGAGTGAAAGATTTTCTCATAAATTCTGTCTCCTAAGATATTACCTGGTAAAAAATGATGTTTCTGTTTAGAGCCTCATAAAGACAAGTGAAAAGAAGCTCTTCTGTTTCTGGTCCTCGCTGAAGGGGCCAAATAGTGAGTCAGTGCCTGACACCCTGCCATTGTGTTCAGTCCTTACTTTTTGTTCGTAGGTTGTTTTGTAATGTTGTATAGGTTTCAGCTGTGCACCATTATAATTCAGCATCTGTGTGTACTTCAGTGTGCACACCACCGAAGTCTGGCTTCCGTTCTTCGCCATGCAGCTGACGCCCTTTACCCCTCCCACCCTCTCCCACCCTCTCCCACCCTCTCCCAGCCTCTCCCACCCTCTCCCACCCCTTCCCCTCTGCCAACCACCAGTCTGTTGCTTGCATTTATGAGTTTGTTTTGTTTTGTTTGTAATTTTTTCTATACTGCATATGGAAGTGAAGTCAGTGGTATTTCTTCCAGACCTGCTTTACAGGGTTGATATTTTGGTGCCCCAAGGACAAGGACAAGCTCAGGTCAGGCTCTGGCAGTGGGCGGCAAACATGGGCCAGTCTCACAGAGAGAGGCATGTGGGCCCAGAGTGCTGGTGGCATGGCTGGTGGCGTTGTACTTCAGGGGACTCACCTTTATATGCAGGAAACCCATCCCATGTCTTTTCAGGGGAGAAACTGTCAAAACATATCCAGAAAGTCAGAGTGGTAACAAGTGAGCTCAGCAGGGACACCTAGATAGATGGCCTGTCCTGGGAGCTTGACCAACATGACAGGGAAAAGGGGAAGGGAGCAAGTTGGTGCATCAAGGTCTAGTAGACATTGCCTCTATGGCAGCTCCACTGATTCTAATTCTAAGCTTCTCAAGCTCATTGGATGGGTCACTAATATTCCTCCTGTCCTGATCAGGACTGGCTCAGAGGCTTCGCTGAGCCCACATGACAGGCCCAAGGGCTGTGCTGAGCTGGGCTGCACGAGAAAGTGGAGCCTACAGAGCTTTCTTACCAGTAGCCCTATTGCTGCACATGGTTGAGACGACCCCATTGGCCACACGAAGACCCCCCACCCCCGTGGTACTGTCTGATGGCCTGCTGTGTGTGTTCAAATCCCGGGGGACATTCCATAGAAGTTAAGCCATGGTGCTTATCTTAGTAAATTCGGGGTGCTATAACCAATTATCATAGACTAGGTAGCTTAAACAACATATTTGAAGGTTAGGAAGTTTAAGGTCAAGGTACCAGCAGATTCAGTGTCTGGGAGAGTCTGCTTCCTGGCTGATAGCAGCAGTCTTCTCATGGTGTCCTCGCCTGGAGGAGAGGTGAGAGCTCTCTCTGGGATGTCTCTTACTCACCCTCATGACCTGATCACCTCCCAAGTCCCCATCTACAAATGCTTCACCTACCACATTGGAGATGAAGTTTCAAAGTATGAATTTTGGGAAGACATAAACATTCAGTTCCCGACCTTGCCTTATCTCGAAGAGCTTGTTATCTACACGATGGTGATGCAAATGTCCCAGACAGAGAGGTAACGTTGGTACTGTTTAAACGACAAAGTTCGGTGTTCGGTCTTAGGATCAGGTTAGGACACACTGAGGGGCATTGTCTGCGTTGACAGCAGGAATGGGTTGGACAACAGTGAGCGGGGTGGCAATCCGCAATAGCAAGACCTCCAGCACGTGGACACACCCATCTGGGTTACTGGTACGTATCCCTAATTGTAGGGTCTGTTCTGAAAATAGAGGACTTCATAAACTATGTCAGCACACAGGTTAACATGAGGGGAGGCCCTCGCTTTAAGAGAACTCGAGTTTTGAGTGAGGTGATGACTACAGCCTTAGAAAAGACTGCAGGGTATGAGCAACTGATGGTGCTCCTATTGGCCGCCTGGTCTACCAGTCCTTAGAGAAGAGTCACGCTCATTCCAAGGAGGTGGCTAAGGGAGAATGAAGAGGCTGGCCAGCCTTGCTGTAGAGGATAGCAAAGAGCACTAGAGGCAAAAACATAGGTCCTTGGCTTTCTAGGTGATTTGGCTTCTAGAAATAGACCAGCAGAGGACTTTGGGGACTTCTTGAGTAAGTGCAGCTCACCTGCCGAGCTTCCACGCACTGGGTAGATGTGAGGTTGGGGGGCCTGGCTGGGAGGGAGGCATTCTGGAGCGCCAGTGCACACAGCTGGGACAGAGACGGGACCCAGGCCAGGAATGGGGACAGTCATGAAGGTAGACTGACAAAGCAGCATGGGAACCTTTCCTTAGGTCCATGTATGATGACCAAGTCTTCTAAGGAATACTGACTTTCCAGACCTACAACCTGTCAGGTATGCCGTCATGGGAAAGCATTTTCACGGGAAACAGGAAACAGAATTTGTTTCTTCCTTCGGTCTCTGAGAGACAAATGAATAAAGAAGATGTGATACATATACATATGATGGAATACTACTCGGTGATAAAAAACAAAATGTTGCCATTTGTGACAACACGGATGGATCAAGAGGGTATTCTGCTGAGTGAAATAAGTCAGATAGAGCAAGACAAATGCCATATGATTTCACTTACATGTGGAAACTAAAACACAAAATAAATGAATGAGCAAAACAGAAACAACCTCAGAGAGAGAACAAACTGCCCACCAGGTGGGGGTGGGGTGGGACCAGCAGATTCAGTGTCTGGTGAGAGGGCAGAAAAGGTGAAAAGGATTGAGAAGTACAGTTTGCCAGTTACAAAAATAGTCACAGGATATAAAGTACAGCATAGGAAATATAGTCAGTAATATTGTAATAACTGTGTCTAGTGCCAGATGGGTACTAGACTTATTGGGACGATTACTTAATAAAGTGTATGAATGTCTAATTACTATGTTGTACACCTGGAACTAGTATAATATTGTATGTCGACTATAACTGAAAAATAAATTTGAAAAAGATAAAATACAATTATTCTGCTAAAAATTATTTAGGCTATGAAATAATATTAGAAAAAAATCAACAAATTGTAGTTTTATACATCTCAAGTGTTAACTGGGAATTGACCTTAGTTTCAAAATGTATGCATTTTCAAAGACATGAAACAAACAGCAACCCAATTCTCCATAAATGCAGTTCCCTAATGATGTCTCTGAAGGCATTTAAAGCATATCTCACAGTGCATTTTCATTATGTCTCTGTTAGCATTTGTCACTATCTGACTCACATTGTGCTAAGTTTTGTGTCTCTGCCTTGCTGCCTGAGAGCCCTCTCGGGCTCACATGTCCGTTCTCCCTGGAGCATTGGACCGAGCACACATCAGACCCTCAGCAGAAACTCTGTAAACGCTTGTGGAGTTGAAGTGAGCTGGCCCCTGGCGAACACTGACAGTGTTCCGTGCTGTCTCTCTCCAGCCTCCGTAGACAGGACATACGTTGAGAATAGATGGCATCAGCCCAGCTTTGATGCTGTTATGACTGCCGTGAACATGAGCAGGTGGGCAGGATGTCAATAAGCTAAGTCCAAAAATACAGAGAGAACAGTGCTGTGTGGCTGCTAATTACCTGGAAACGCTAAGGCATTTAAAGGGATGTAACACTGATTGCCCCCTACGATTGTCCCAAGGCTTTGTGGTAATGCAGTTCAATTACCCAGCAAAGAGCCTAGCTCATTTGCTGAAGAAGTAGTAGCTTATTATTATCATTATTAATAGATTAATAGTAATAAGCCACCTGGGATAATAATAGAATGCTGGAAAACAACTTGGCCTATGGCAGGGCCAGAAAAAGTGTTTTTGAGTAACATTATTCTGGACTTAATAAATAGGGATGTGGCAACCAACTGAGTAGATTACAGATGAAGCCATCTATCCAGGGATCCTTCACAAAGCTCTCACCCTGACTAAGGAAATCCTACCTGCCCTACCTGCCCTGCTCGCTAGGCTTCAGAAACCCCCCCCCCCCTCCGCATCCTCCTCTGCTCTCCTCCCCACAGGGCTCCACAGAGGCCCCGGCTCAGTGTAACAGGGCACGCTGCCTCTGCAGTCCTTGCCAAAGGGAACCACACACGCTGGAGGGGCATTGAATAAATGATAGTTTATTGCATTTTTTTCCATTACCATTTATCCCCTATATTCTCTTCCACCTCTGCCCACCCCTAACTCCTGCAATCACCACACTGCCGTCCGTGTTCATGAGTTCTTTCTCTCTCTTTTTCTTTTTGTCCATCCCTCTATCCCCTCAACTCCCCCCAGAGCTGTCATCTGCTCTCCGTCTGTGAGTCTGTCTGTATTTAGCTTGTTGGTTCAGTTTGCTCATTGGATTCCACAGATCCGTGAGATCACATGGTATTTGTCTTTCCCTGACTGGCTTATTTCACTTAGCATAACAGCCTCCAGTGCCATCCATGCTGTAGGAGGGTAAAGGTTTCTTCTCTTTTTATGGCCCAGCAGTGTTCCGTTGTGTAAAGTTACCTCGGCAGGGGTGAACAGAGAGGATGGGCACACTGAACTTGACAGGGTTGCCCCGGTATTCTACTCTGCCCACACTACCGCGCCGTTTTAAGGGATGCCTTTTTCTTTGTTGATCCCTCTACTGAAGTTTTAATTCAAGTGTATATTGATTATTATATTTGTTATAGTATGTATTACTTAATTGGCATTAATCTATAATAATATAGTAATTGTGTTAATTTAATAATAATTTTATTTATTATACTTTAAAAATATTTATCTTCTTGGCTATATTTTAAACTTTCCGAGGGTAAAGACCATGTCTGACTTCTCTTTATTCATAGAGCATTACAAACAGTTTTGTACATTGTAGATGTTCAATATATAAATGATTTCTACTTGGAGAAAAATATGCTATAAAGCACTCTATGGTGATAAATATTATTAACATATTTATAATGTCTTACAAGACAGAAAATGGCACAGGAGGATGGAATCTGTGTCCTTGCTCACCAATTAGAACAAGAGCCTTGGCTGTTCTCTCCTGAGCTTCTTACTTCCCAGTTGCCCAAGTTGCCAATCTCTTTGTTATTACCTCTGCCAAAGGCTAATTATTTGCTCTTTCTTCTTATTTCAACACCTGAGTATATTTTAAAAATGATTTTAGAGAGAAAGGAAGAGAGAGAGGGAAAGAGAAACATCGATTGGTTGCTTCCTGTATGCACCCCGACCAGGGATTGAACCTGCAACCTAGGTATGGGCCCTAATCACAGATAGAACCTGTGACCTTCTGGTGCATGGGTCAATGCCCCAACTAGCAAAGCCACCCAGCCAGGGCTACAGGAAATTTTAAACATATTTTCCCTGAGAATGTAGGAGAGAGAATTATACAAATTTGGAGATGAGTGACTTTGTAGACCCAGACTTTTACTCTCCCCAGTGCACAGTCTGACTGGCCTGGCTTTACTGGGGATGTCCTGCAAGGTAGTCAGTAGGTTTTCCCATTTGTTACCTAATCTAGTCTCCTGAGGAGAAATGCACAGCACCAAACTGTCCCTGTTTGTAGTCTGAGACAGAGGTGTGGGGCCAGGACTAGGGGGTTAGCTTGTTCTGGCTGCTGTAACAAAATACCACAGACAGGGTGGCTTATGCAACAGAAAATTATCTCCAGAGTTCTGGAGGCTAGGAAGTCCAAGATCAGGGCACCAGCAGGTTTGGTGTCTGGTGATGGCTTGCTTCCTGGTCGCCTTTTCTTGCTGTGTCCTCACAGAGTGGGAGGGGCAAGCACTCTCTGGGTCTCTTTTGCAAATGCACTAATCCCATTCATGAAGACTCCACCCTCACGACCTAATCCAGAGGCTTTACCTCCTATTACCATCACTTCGGGGGTTATGGCTTCAACATATTAACTTTAAGGGGACACAAACTTCAGTCTGCTGCAACTAGGCTGTGTCTGCAGAGCCACCTAGGATGCAAAATTTAAGGAAATGTTGCTCTTAGGGCTGGGCAGATGCAAGCGTCTTCCATACACGGAAATGGCCTGTCCACATAAGCCAAACAGACAATATGGAGCATTGTCCAGGGGCCAAATCACTTGAATTTCAAAAAGCATTTATTGAGCTCCTAGTAGGCATCTAGGTCTGTGCTAGGCTGGGGACTAGTGCACTTGTCTGACCCTGGGAATGAGTGGCTCCTTAAATTTTGTGCCTGGGCTTTTCCCTCTGAGCCTAGTCCCATCAAGGAGCACTGGCCTCAGCCCTAGGCTCTCCTGCCTCCTTTTGGCGTGGTTGCTGGTATTGATGAAAGTGACGGAGGCTCTAGATTGCTCCTCTGGCCTCAGAGTGTTCTGCGTCTCTGTGGCACACTTCCCCAGCCCTTACTTGGCCCTCCAGGCACTGAGGGAATAGAGAAAAGGCGCGGAGGGTGGAATCATCAGAGCACTCACTGAGCTGAAATGCTGGATCTCCCACTTAAGGCTTGTACGAAAACAGTCAAGTTTTTGAATCTCCTTGGATTCATCTATAATGTGGGGATAAGAGTACTTCCCATGAAGATAGTTGTGTGGGTGAGGTGAGGGGTGTGTGGAAGTAACATCCCTTCCTTGTTTCTCAGTATGACCCCATGTTGGATTTCAGGTTGTGCTGCCTGCTCTTTGAAGACGTCTGCTTCTCTCTGGTCCGGGAAATCTTTGGGGATCCAGTGCCTGAAATGCCCTGAACTTCTCCAAGATCTTGAAGTGATCAAGATGGAAGATGTTGTCCCTGTTCTTGAGGAACTCATAGACATTAAAGAAAAGAATAAGAAAGTGAGGGAACATTAATATAATAGGAGGCATATGTGTTATAAGAAATTAAAAAGAAAATATTCTAAAAGCACAGAGAATGAAAAGATTTCTTCCAGTCTAGGAAATGTGAAAGCTTTCATAGCTGAAGGCAGTTGAGCTGAGTCTTAAAGGGTGGGTGGGATATAAACAGGCAGAGAAACAGAAGGCATTCTGCATGGCCAGAACAAACACCCAGGGGCAGGAGAACACCTGGTGTTCTCTGGCTGGGCTGGGCTGTGTGCATGCCGATGAAAGGGCTCAGGGTGGGAGTCAGCTGAAAAGGTGGGATAAAGCCAGATCCCAGCAAGCCTGCAAAAGCTGTGCTGTTGCCTCCGCCTGTAAACTAATTTTCCCCTTCCTTGGGTATCTAAATTCTATGTAGTATTCACCTGCCCCTGTAGCTGTCATTCCTTTTCGGTAGTCTCCCTGACGCTGAGTTAGGGCCCCTCAGAGATTTATAGAGCACCCCTACTTCTTTCATACAGCATGACTCACTCCCTCGTAAATGCTTCTTTGACTGTCTCGCCAACTAGCTGTGAAGGCAGGGACTAACCCTGCCTACATCCAATGCAGAGTCTGCTAAATAATAGAGGCTCAGAAAATGCCTGCTCAATTAATGAATAAACAAATGAATTAAAGTAAAGCCACTAATAAGAACTTTGGACTTTATTGGGTGACCATTGGGAAAACTAAAAAAATTTTGATTCAAAACTGTGTTTAACCCTGGCTGGTGTAGCCCAGTGGATTGAGTGCAGGCTGTGAACCAGGCATCACAGGTTTGATTCCCAGTCAGGGCACATGCCTAGGTTGCAGGCCATGTCTCCCAGCAACCGCACATTGATGTTTCTCTCTCTCTCTCTCTCCCCCCTCCCTCCCTCCCTCCCTTCCCTCTCTAAAAATAAATAAATAAAATCTTTATTAAAAAAACCCTATGTTTAGAAGATTTCTCTGGAAGGACTCACAGAAAGAGTTTGGAATGAGGACAGGGTTGAGACCGAGAGAACAGTCAATCCTACAGTAATTTAGGAAGAAGAGACGAGTGTTTCAGGAAGAGAAAACTATAGTAATTCAGGTAAGAAAAAGTGAGTGATTCCACAAGGTTAGTAATGGGAATGAAGGAACAAGGGAAAAGGAATTGTCTACAAGCAAATTTCAAGCCTGGGTGATGGGACAATTACACATTTATAAAACCAGAAAACAGACCCTGGTGAGCCGGCTCAGTTGGTTCGAGTGTTGCCCCAATACACGAAGGTTGTGGGTTCAGTTGCTGGTTAGGGCACGTACAAGAAGCAACCAATGAATGCATAAACAAGTGGAACAAAGTGATGTGTCTCTCTCTCAAATCTATTTTTTAAAAAAACAGAAAATACTGGAGGAAATTCAGTCTCATGCAAGATGGTGGGCTTAGTTTCAACACATTGACCACGAGGCAGTGGAGGCACGTCTGTATGGAGAGGAGGTCAGGGTCTTGGGAGACAGGCTGTGTTCAGAGACGTGGATGGGAGCTGAGGCCGTCGAGGTGAGAGCTAATTCAATAATATAACCGAGGAGAAGCAGAGAGAGACAGAGAGCAAAATGGAGCCTTCATGGATAACTCAATCTGGGAGAGGAGGACAGTCCACTGGACGAGCCTCAAAGATAACTAGAAATTAATCGATGTCAGGTACACAGAATGTTCCGCAGAAAAGGGAAGTCAGCTAACCAATGTCAGAGAACGCGCCTGGATCTGGCCATGGGAAATCTCCCGGTGACTGGTGAGTGCATCAGTCCTAGAGTGACAAAGACAAAAACCAAATTGTGAAGGCCAAAGGATGGACGGGATTTTCACAAAAGGGCCCAATGACCTTAAGAGAAGTTTGCTGGGAACTCAAAGAGGGAGAGAAATGGATAATCCAAGGCGTAGAGCAAGAGACTTTTGCTCTGTTTTAAGGAAGAGAAATTCGAGCACATTTCTAGACCTATGCCTTAGAGGAGGGCAGGAGGCTGACTTCAGGGAAAGCATGGGAAGAACGGACAGAGCCTTGGGGATTAGGGAACTGGATGACGCAGAGGTGTGGAGGCTCCATGCGGATCTTATTTTGACAATACTCACAAATTTTACTTAAGTTTCTGGAGAGACACTGTAACATACACGCACGTACTTGGCTCCCAACAAATAATCTTTAAAAGGACGTTATTGTAATTTTTGTTCCGGTCACACCCACAAATACACCTGGAAACATCTGCATCAAATTTCATCTAAAGCCAAGTCTACACAAGGTTACTCATGTTTATTCAAACAGATCTGGTTCTTACTGGTCAGTTATTTCATCTTATTAAATGTCTTTAGAACATATAACACTGTCGCTTCCTTTGACTGGCCTTCATTTTACCTTCAAGTAACAAAATAAATGCCAACAGAAGAGGCAGTGTGTTTCTCTTAATGTATGAGTGTGAGTATCTATTTTGTTGTGGCGGATCCTGGCTGGCAGGATCCGTGTGTGTTGTGGCTGCTCGTGAACAAATACACATGGACAACAGAAGTCCTGTGGAGAAAAAGGGACGGCATGGCCACTCTCTGAGAGAGAGAGGGCCAGAGAGAGAGCCCAGTCCCTGCCTGGCCAGGCTCTTATTGCTTCTCTGGGTACCTTACATGGAGGGTAGTCCTCATTTACTATGCACAGGTTCCCTACAGGGGACTGCCTTTTACAGATAACAAAGGAAAGAATGTTGCTAATTACTTCAAAGAGAAGGATGTTGCAGATCAGGGGGAAAAGTGGTTGAACCGATCACACTCCATACTTGGGAGGTTTAGCTCAGATTTTAGGAAGTTGCAGTAAGCCCTTGCTGCCTCAATTCAGGGTGAGGGAGTTTTAGCAAAAGCAAGCCTCATGGCGGTCTGGGTACAATGCAGGCCTGATTCCCACTCCCCCCTCCACCCCCCCGGAAAACCTCTCTGTGGGCGTGGTCCTGCACGCCACTCTCTCCCCGCTGGTTTCCCTTGTGGATGCTGAGCTACAATTCCACACCATGTGAAGCAGTTCCCCACATTTTGTACTTAAAAACTGAATACCAGGTCTATTAAAAACGAGAGAAGAAAAGAAATAAATCATATCACAGAACACTTAATGTACTTCTTTTGTGAGGGATAATCATTCATTATTTTAACTTAAGCCTATGGCTTTGGTTAACGAGGTTAGTTTATAAAGCATAGGTTGAGTTTTTGCCTCTCTTGTGAAATCCACAGGATGCTGGCTGGACAAAATTATGAACATAAAGATCTCTGGAAGGATACAGAATAAACTAGCAAATGTGGTTCCTTGTGGCAGGGAGCGTGAAAGAACGGATTCTGCAGAATTCGAGCATCCTTCTTCTATATCTTCTCAATGCTGTTCAATTTTTTAAACTATTTTACTAGACTACCTATTCCTGAAGTAAATAAAACATATAAAAGAAAACTAAACAAAAGCACCCAATCTTACTTTCGTTATCTCACTGTGCTTTCAGCAAGCACAACATTCTGGGTAAAACAAATGATTGTCTTTCATAACAGAAGGTTAATCGGCATCCTGATTGATAAATGGAATGATTGCTCGTTTTTACCAAGCACGAGGTAGTCTTCCATAGTAGCACACACCACTGCGTCACCCTCGTCATAATACAAATTATTTGTTTGGGTATTGGAAACCCAGTCCAAAATGAAATCACATGTGGACGGTTCATTTAAAATAACTCAGTGGTGTGTTTAATTTAAAATAACACACATACTATTTTATTTTACGGGGAAAAATTGCAGGGCAGTTTTACATCCACATTTTGCAGGAGAAGTCAAATGCATACCCTCTCCCCAGAGAGCAGGGCAGAACCAAAGGGCATGGCGCTGGTGAGGATGGCCCACCCCGCACAGACTGCTGCTCTTGAAAGTGGAAGGAAGACTGCCCCCGACACTCCCAAGGGGGAACGAAGAGGCCAGAGGCTGGTGGCAAATGTTGGCTCTCAAGAGCTGAAAAATGGAAGAGGGATGTGTGACCATAGCAGTTGTCCCAAGACAAAGCATCATTGTTAGACAATGAGACTCTTCCAGCAGATAACAACAGTGGGCTTCTCCTTACATGGGTTTTCCAAGAGAACGCTGGTTACAACGACCCCTGAAGAAAGGCTTTATGACCGAGAGAAATATGTCACGAAGTACAAAAGAGTGAGGCAAGACTGAGGGGTATTTCCATTCCTAAAGCTGACTTCCTTTGACTCTCACGCTTGTTTGAATCTGGTGCTGCCACCTGCTCCCTAGCAATGAAGGATCTCAAAGCCCTGGAATAACCTCATCACAGCTTCTTCCTTCTCCTTTTACTTCACAGAATTGTCAGGTCAGCTGCCATTGGCTGTGGCAGCTCCAGAAGCTGTGGGGTGAGAGGAGGCGTGGGTCCAACGAGGAGTGGTTTGAGGCCGTTGCACTTGTCCCAAAGGCAGGGTGGCACTAGTCTCCCCACCTGACGATTGTGGGAAGTTGGACTGCAGACCAATCACAGATAGTGGTTACGGTTTACAACAGCTGCCTGTGAAATATGAGGCCAGCCAATTCATAAAGTAACTCACCTCGGGACGGTCTAGAATCCCAAAGTCCAGACTTATGTAGACTTAACTGTCTCACATACTGTTTCTGACCACTGACGACTAAAACTTCTTTTTTCAAACTGAAAGACACTATTAAGTGATAAGGAATGCAAAGTGTGATTAGGGAAGAAATTGTTTTATTACACCCTCTCAACCTTTAGTTAATAATAGGGAACGTAGTCAATAATATTGTAATAAGCATATGGGGTCAGATGGGTACTAGACTAACTGAATGATCACTTTACAAGTTGTGTAAATATCTAACCTCTATGCTGTACACCTGAAACTAATACGACATTACACATCAACTATGATTAAAGAATAAGTTATAAAAATAAATTGCCATTTGTGTTTCTGTCTGAAATGTAAACTGAGTTTTATTCATTCAGTTATTTATTCAGTGATTAGTTGAAAGATATTTGAATGTGTACTATGAGCCGAGCTCTGTGCCAGGTGCCAGGGACGCTGTGACGGGGACCGTGCCAAGAATGCCTAGGCTAGGGTGCTCTCACCATGTTTAACAAGGGTGCCGGCCTTGTTTGGGAATTAGGAAAGGCTTCCCAGAAGAAAGTTGATTTTAACTGAGACTTAAAAAAGAACTAGAAGTTACTTAGGCAAAAAGTAGAATCAAAAAGGACAAGAGAACATCTAGCAGTGGGCACAGCACGTTCAAAGGTCTGAGACGACCAGGGCTGCGGAGAATGAAGAGCAAAGACAAAGCCCTGTTGCTGGAGCCCAGGAGGCACAAACGAGGGTGGTGCGCAGGGCGGGCAAAGCCGTGTGGAACTTGGGTACCAGTTAGACTTGATCCAAAGGTCCAGGGAAGCTGCTAAACAGTTTGGCAAATGCCCAACGGTAAGGAATTTCCCCCAGATCTACAGCCTTGAAAACTCATGGAGAATGGAAGCAGGTAGAGGTGGTGAGTGGAGAGAGCTGAGAAAAGAAAGCCAACTTTGGACCTTGTTCTTTCCTCCCAGAAATCTACATCATTTAGTCCAGAGTACCTTATTAGTCCCAAGATCACTGACAATCATTACTCAAAATATATTGGCTTGTGCTATACCTGATTTTTCTTTGTGGGCAAGGTGGCCCCTGCATGCTTAATTCTGAGCTTGATTTTCTTGTGACTCGACGGCAGTGAGTCCCTGCTAACTGTCTTCACTTTCAGGGAACAGTGGCGGGGCCTGGCGGAGGCCCTGCTAGCGGCCACCAGTGGAAAGCGAAGTGAAAGAGGTTGAAAACACTCATATGCTTTTTCCTCTTAAAGTTGAAATCTGCCAAGTAGTGCACCAAGGGGGGCCATGCAGTAGTAAATGTGGTGTCTGCTCCTTTCTGAAGTTGAGGAGGCATCAAACTGAGGTGACACTGATCTAAGTTTTTGTGCTCATGTTATTAGGTCTTCGGAATGTACTGAAAGGAGCTTGTAGATGAAAAAATAAATGTCATGACTTCTTTTTACTTCTTCTGCACAAAAGAGTATGTGTTCACGGGGAATATGGCTACTGAATAGACTACATATCTTGAAATGGCTTTTCCTTCTCTGTCTCTTCTCTCTCTCCCTGTGTGTGTTAACGATGCTCTTGAGGGGGGGGGGAGGGGGGTGGAATGTAAGCAGTAACTTGCATAGCCTGAGCATTATTCCCAAACATGAAATTCTCTGTTTGGCCAGCTAGTTTATTCCAGATTTCAATCCTCCCCTCGGTGTGAATGTTTAGCTTTCTCAGGTTCTCCAGCCGAACAAAGTCCATCCAGCTTGTAAGCCCTTATTTAAGGCACGTTGCTTCTCTCAGGCCGGCCGAGGCCACATGTGTGCTTTCCCTGAACTCGGGTAGATGTTACTGTTCCACCACTCATTTGGCCCTGAGCATAACTGCTTTGCATTGTCTATAACATTTGCTCAAGTATCTTGTTTGCTTAGGCACTAACACTAAGGGACAGAGAAGTCTGATGCTCCTTGGGAATCCCCCTCATAAGTTACAGGTGTTCGCAAAATAGCAGTTGCTTAATGAGCTAATGTAAATGAAGTTGTTTCAGGTTCACTCGGCTCACAGAATAAAACTGGGCTGAGCTATTTTTCTTCAGGGTAAAAAAAAAAAGTATGTACATTTTCTTAAGTAATGTCAAACAAACTTAAAAATGTTCTGGAGGCTTTAGCTAGAAATAAGTGATAAAGGTTTATTCAAGGGTATTAGGGTTTGCAACCCATAAACACAGTGAGGCAAAACCCCAGAAGTGCCCCAAAGGAGAAAAAAGAGTTCTTATAGTAAAAAGCGCATTACTTTTTCCTGACATTTCTATAAAAGTTTTTTAATTGATAGAAAATATTTTTTTAAGTTCTCCTCCTCAAAGTATTGTTTGGAAAGTGGGAAGGAACATTAAAAAGTGATAGCCACCTGAGACCAATTATCCAAGTACATTATTATCAAAACTGTTACACAAATATGATGGCTGATAAACAGAAGGACTGTTAAAATCTCTTCCCTTGATCACATCTACTCCTGACTGTATCAAATGGATTGATATACTCAGAAGGTACATTTTTATAAAATGGCAATGGGCTGGAAATACAAGGGGGAGCAATTTGTGAAGTGTATGATTGTCTGACCACTATGCTGTACCCCTGAAACTAATACAAAATAAAATTTAATTTAAACTATAATTAAAAAATAAAATGTAAAATAAGTTAAAAAAGACAATGGGCAGACATGAATTTCCTGGTTTACACCTTTCCTTTGGTGTCAAAAGGTGCATTCTTGAAAACAGTTGGTCCTACATTCTTAGACCTAGGATTGGTCCAGGATGGTTATCAGTCAGGTGTCAGAGTCTGAATGATGGATGCCAGGTGGTCTGGGCACATCCAGTGGGCTGGATAATGGATGCCAGGTGGATGTCATGTGGTTTGGATATGTGAATCCTTCAGAGGGCAATGAGAGGGTTATCTGAAGGTCTGATGTATATCCAGGCATTGATGCAGGACTAGAAAGTTCAAAAGTTTAAGTTCCCATGCCAGTTAAACAAGAATAGAATTGTTTCCACATACTTCAGTTAGCGGAAATGATGTTCCCACTAACATCAGCCCACTTGATGTCAGTGATTTAGAAGCTTGACTATAGTGACTGCATTCTATTTCTCAGTGAGAACATGGCAATGAGAAGCAAAAGGTTCCAGAGGATTTTTGTTAGTAGTAAATGGGTCAAGAACGACTGTATTTGGCAGCTATCTCCTTCATAATGCCATCCAGTTATAACTGGCAAAAAATAAACTTTACATGTTTCAAGTATACAAATTTTAAAATGGATATAGATATAGGTAGATAGATTCACACACTTATTTTGGGTTAATTTGATCTTTTTTTCTACTTTCTTAAGACAAAGTAAAATAAGATCATTGATTTGTAACTTCTCCTTTAATATGACATTTAATTCTATGATTTTCCTACTAATAACTATTTATATTTTAAGGAACGACCTGCATAATCAATATAGTATTCATTATCTCCAAGTGGCTACAAAAAAAGGCAGAATTTGCCACCCCCAAGTGTGCCACTTTGGCATGAAGATTATCTTGAGCTGATTATATTTTAAAAACTGCAGACAAAGGAGAAGCCCTGAAAACCAAGTAAAAGTTACCTTTTGTAATAGATATTTACATTTAAAAAGAAAATTGCCATTCGTAAGGCTATCTCTGTCTCTGCCAGGATGAAGAAAATGACCAATCTCTGGAAACCTTAAGAAACAAATAGTAGCAATTTTATACAAGTTTTTTGTAAAAACTGAAGTGGAGGGAATATTTCTTACCTTACTTTATGAAGTCAGCATTACTCTGATAAGAACCAAACACATGCCATGACTGTGGCCGAAGTGGTTGGGCATTGTCTTGTGAAGTGAAAGGTCACCGGTTCAATTCCCAGTCAGGGCACATGCCTGGGTTGCTGGTTTGGTCCCTAGTTGGGGTGTGTATGAGAAACAGCAATCAATATTTTTTTCTCACATCAGTATCTCTCTCCCTCTTTTGCTATCTCTTTCCTCCTTTTTCTAAAAATAAATAAATAAATAAATAAAATCTTAAAAAAAGAATCAAACACATTACAAAACAAGACAATTACATACTAATATCTCTCATAAACATAAATGTAAAAATTAACAAAATTTTAGCAGCTTGAATTCTCTAGTAGTTTGAACAATATATAAAATTTATAATGTATCATGGCCCAGTGGGGTTTAACTCAGGAATGCAAGATTGGTTTAACATTAGAAAATCACCTGGTTGGCGTAGCTCAGTGGATTGAGCGCGGGCTGGGAACCAAAGCATCACAGGTTTGATTTCCAGTCAGGGCACATGCCTGGGTTGCAGGCCATGTCCCCCAGCAACCGCACATTGATATTTCTCTCTCTCTCTCTTTCTCCCTCCCTTCCCTCTCAAAAAAAAAAAAAAAAGAAAAAGAAAAAGAAAATCAATCAATGTAATTCATTATTTTAACCAGCTGATAAAGAAAATATTTTAGTATATTTTCAAAAAAGTTATTTCAAATATTCCTGATGAAAACTCAGAAAATTAGATTTAGAAAATTGATGTCAATCTAAAATTTAAAAACAAGATCATCAATAATAGCATCAAAAAATGAAATACTACACATGAAAAGATGCTCAGCATCACTAGCCATCAGAGAGATGTAAATTAAAACCACAATGAGATACCACCTCACACAGTCAGAATGGCCAACATAAGCAAATCAACAAACAAGTGTTGGAGAGGATGCGGAGAAAAGGGGACCCTAGTGCACTGTTGGTGGGACTGCAGACTGGTACAACCACTGTGGAAAACAGTGTGGAATTTCCTCAGAAAACTAAAAATGGATCTGCCTTTTGACCCAGCAATTCCACTGCTGGGATTATACCCTAAGAGCCCTGAAACACCAATTCAAAAGAACCTATGCATCCTAATGTCCATAGCAGCACAATTTACAATAGCCAAGTGCTGGAAGCAACCTAGATGCCCATCAGTAAATGAATGGATCAAAAAACTATGGTTCATTTACACAATGGAATTCTATGCAGCAGAAAGAAAGGAGCAGCTCCTACCCTTTGCGACAGCATGGATGGAACTGGAAAGCATTATGCTAAGCGAAATAAGTCACGCAGTGAAAGACAAATACCGTATGATTTCACCTTTAACAGGAACCTAAACAACAAAACAAAGAAACAAGCAAAATATAGTTAAAGACACTGTAATAGAGGACAGGCAGAAAGTGACCAGAGGAGAGAGAAGAGCAACAAGTAGGAAAGTTATTTGAACATCTAATAAAGGAGAACTTCCCCAATCGGGCAAGGGAAATAGACTTCCAGGAAGTCCAGGAAGCTCAGAGAGTCCCAAAGAGGTTGGACCCAAGGAGGAACATGCCAAGGCACATCATAATTACATTAGCCAAGGTAAAAATGAAGGAGAGAATCCTAAAAGCAGCAAGAGACAAGGAGACAGTAACCTACAAAGGAGTTCCCATCAGACTGTCAGCTGATTTCTCAAAAGAGACCTTACAGGCAAGAAGGGGCTGGCAAGAAGTATTCCAAGTCATGAAAGGCAAGGACCTACATCCAAGATTGCTCTATCCAGCAAAGCTTTCATTTAGAATGGAAGGGCAGATACAGTGCTTCTCAGATAAGGCCAAGTTGAAGGAGTTCATCATCACCAAGCCCTTATTATATGAAATGTTAAAGGAACTTACCTAAGAAAAAGAAGATTAAAAATATGAACAGTAAAAGAAAAAGTCATCAAATGGAGGGCTAGCAACAGGGAAGTGGGAGGAGGAGAGAGGGGGAAAAGATACAGAGAATAAGTAGCATAGATGGTAGGTAGAAAATAGATGGGAGGGCAAGAATAGTATGGGAAATGTAGACACTAAAGAACTTATGACACATGGACATGAACTAAAGGGGGGAATGTGGGTGGGAGGGGGTGGGCAGGGTGGAGGGGAGTGAAGGGGGAAAATGGGACAACTGTAACAGCATAATCAATAAAATAAAGAATAATAAAAAAAAAGATGCCCCATGTGCATCTTGCACATTTTGTGCTCAGACCCGGAATTTGTCCAAGAAACCTTGGTTTCTTTTGGTGGGAAATAGTATTTCAAGACAACAATATGGGTGCTCAGAATGCTCAACATCACTGAGTTGTCAAGGTTTCTAGAATTGTTACATTGATTGCTGCCCTGCAAAGTACCCCAAAATCTAAGGGCATAAAGCAACAATAATCTCTTACTTTCTTATAGTTCTGTAATTCAGGCCAGGCTTGCGTGGACCTTGAATGTCTGTTCCACATGGTGTCAGCTGGAACATCTCCACCAGGGCTGACCCGTCACCCCATGGACGGCAGGTTGGTGCTGTCATCCGTAGCTCAGCTGGGGCTGTCTGCCAAGGTCTTAGTCTTCTCCCAGCATGACTTCCCCACACAGCCAAGTAGGGTTGCTCATGGAGTGGCAGCTGGGTTTGGAGAGCTGGCATTCCGAGAGTGCACACGTCATTATGTAGGTACCGATAAAGCCTCTGCGGGCGTGCCGTGCGGGCGTGCCGTTAGCTCACGTTTCACTGAGGGGTCGTGGTGCCTGGCCCAGGGTCAGTGTGGAGGGAGCTGCACAAGGCAGGCCGGTGCTGCATAGCGGGGGCCACCACAGTAATATAAAACCATAAAGCTTTTTCAGTGAACAGAACTTGTGTTCCTTTTAGTTTATCTTAAATAATTTTTCTTTTTAAAGATTGTACTTATTTATTTATTTTTAGAGAGAGGAGAAGGGAGGGAGAAAGAAAGGGAGAGAAACAATGATGAGTCACCTCTCTCATGCACCCATCTGGGGACTTGTTCTCCCCAACTCAGGCACATGCCCTGACCGGTAATTGAACCAGCGACCTTCTGGTTTGCAGACTGACTCCCAACCCACGGAGCCACACCAGTCAGGGCTTAAACAATTTTTCTATTTCTTTCTTTGAATTCTGGTCACATTATTTCTGCATTTTCCAAATCTATTTATGTTGTTTTCTTATGTCTTTTATCATCTTTTTGGTAACCTTTAATTGATTTAAAAAATAGATTAGTTTTGATCTGTTTTATTGGCACTTACTGGGATGCTTTTGCTGTTAGTAGGGATGGTAATCGGTTTCTCATTCTCTTTCATTCTTATAGTGATTTTGTATGAAAGTTAACTGAGAGGTTTTTCTTTTGCTCGTTTTCGTGTGAAATTAGGTTTTGTGGTTTACGTGAGACCGGCTTTCTTCTCTGAGAGAACAAAATGCCCAGAAGGAGCTGAATTCACAGAGCTCCTTTTCGTCCAGTTTTTTGTTTTTGAGCCTTTGGGGCAGCACCAAACAAACGCTGGCCAGGCTGCAGAGAAACTGCGTCACCTCTGGGACTATGGAATGGTGCAGCCAACCTGGGCAGCAGCTTGGTAGCTTCTTACCTGACTAAACATGTCACTATAACACAGTCCAGTGATGACAGCTGGGGGTTTGATCCCGGAGAGCTGAAGACTTAGGTTCACACAAAAGCCTGCACACGAATGTCTGTAGCAGTGTTATTTGTCATAGCCATAAACAGCCCAGATGTCCTTCAAGAGGTAAGTGGTTAAACAAAATGTAGTGTTTTCATACCATGAACTACCACTCAGCAATGAAAAGGAAAGACCCATTAACACACACAGATGAATCTACCATGAATTATGCTGAGTGAAAAAAATCCAATTATAAAAAGTTACTGTATAATTCCATTTATATAATGATTTCATTTATGAAAGGACCTTATGATGGTCAAATCAGAGAGGAAAAACAGATCAGCGGTGGCACGGAGGGTAGAGGTGTGGAGAGAGGGAGGTAGGTGGATGTGGTTATAAAGAGACGTGAAAGATCCTCATGGTTTGAAAATGTCAGTGTTATTGACTGGTGGGTGCTCTAACCTGCACATGCGACAAAGGTATAGAACTAAATATGCACATAAATGAATATAAGTAAAGCTGGGAAAGATCTAAAACTGGAAAAGAGATGCTTTTCTGTTAATTAATTTAAGTTGTAAGGCTAATTGCTCTCAGGGAGGAATCGTGAATTCTGCTGGTTGGGGGGTCGAGTAAAAAATAAATTTTCTCCCACCTTTCTTAGTTCTTCTGGCTGGGCTAATAATCAAATTAACACAAGACAGATTAACAGGAGAAAATGTCCAAAATTCACTACTGATGTACATTTGGGGTGCCATGAGTAAGAGACCCAAGGACACACTGGGCAGTTGAGGTTCAGATGCTGTCAGGAGCGAAGGAGGAGGGGGCCGTGGTTTGGGACTGTGAAGGGCAGGAAGGTGGTTCACATGCATATAGAAAAGTAAATGTTCGGTAGACACCTGTTTGCTGGGTCGCCTTTAACAATGAGACGCAGAGAGGATTTCGCACAAACAGGCCTTGCTAGGCCCGTCTCCACCACTGTTACAAATTAAACTGTAGCTATCTGCTACGATACCCCCTTTCCTGGAGCAAGTCCGCTGATTCCTTTTAGGCAGTTAGGAGGAAGGCCAAAGTTTTTCCTGAGTCTTTTGTTTCTTTAAAATAATGAGCTTAAAGTAATCAATATCCCAAAAGGCATATTTTGGGGTGGCACACTCTGCTTCACTGTTTCTACTGAAGTCCACAAGGTGAAAAAGCAGGTGGGGTTAATCGCTTCAGGTGAGAAAGGAGAATTAAAATGCCCTTTAAAGAGAAAGGACAGATTATTGAAAGTGACCCAATCCTGTTGGCCTGGGCTTTGAACTGGGAAGGCAGTTGGGGCATAAGAACTTCCGAACGATACCCAGATTGGTTGAGACAGATGTTAAAAACAAGGAAATGTGTGCCCTCCTCCCTGTGAGGGATTCTGGGAGATGGCGGAGGAGGCTGCCCGTGTAGCAACATCAGCTGTCTAACAGAGAGCAGTGACGGGGAGGAAAACGTCCTCTATACTCTTAGAGTTAGTTGCAGGGGGCCTGTGAATTAAAATAACAAAAGATGATTAACAGGACAAGTGGCACGCAATTTTTTTTTATCAATATCGATGTGCATGGGAGTCCACAGAAAAGAAGTAAAACCCAAAGAAGTAAGTACACTGGGGGTTTATATGCCCTTTTAACAAAAAAAAAGAGGGTTCGTGCTTCAGGAATGATTTTCCTTAAGCATTGTAGCTAGAAAATATATAACGAAACTAATGGAGGAGAAGGGCTATTTTAGCAGGATCTGTTTATGCAAACTCATCTTAGCATCAATTTTCCATCTTTGATAAGTTGCTCTTCTTTTTTGGTGTGGGGAAGTGGGGCTTCTTCCTCAAAGAGAAGTTTATATTGTTACACTGAATGAGGGTCTTCTCACCTGCAGTGCAGCAAAGCCAAGTACTGAATATCAAGATTTGCAATGGAGAAATTAAAGCCATTTAGTTTTCAGGGTGCCAAGCAAGGAGAATGGGAAGCTATCACTTAAAATGTGAACTCCCTGATTGCTTTGAATCAAGGGGTTTTAAAGCAAAGGTTGAGGGTTAGGAGTTCAGGAGAAGAAATTGGTAGGAGGAAGTGCTGGCATGCAGTTTCTACTGGAGAGATTTGGAACTGGGCTCTTCATGGTAAAATATGGTAAGGGGCTTCAGCATCGGATCTTCCTGCACAGGTGACCTGTCTCTCCTGAAAGAATTCCAGTGTTTGAGGTCTGGTCATGTCCTGGTCTTTTAGTTCTGTGAGTGGGGCAAAACTGGTTCCTCCTGCAGCTGGAGGTCAAAGTTCTCTTCTTTGTGCTTGTTTCGGCTGCATGACTTTCAGGTTTGGTCTGTCGACTCTGAAAGGCAGCTCATCTTGTTAGAAGCTGGAAAGGACCATTTTGGGCTGGTCCTGCTGTTACAATACTCTACTTTTAGGTGGGTAAGGGGAGAACAGAGAACTCCTTCTGCATCTACTGCTTTCTGCTCAAAGTAATCCTTATGCCAAAGTGGCATATTTAGGGGGGCATCCCCAATAGGCACAGTGCCGTGGTCTCTTGATCACAGGAAAGGCCAGCACTAGAACGTCTATATCTCCTGTAGTTATACTCTTGTAGGGGAGGGAGTCACAATTCTACAGGCCTCGAGTGAGACAGGGAAGATAACTGAGTTAAGAGGCTCTCTAACTTGGGGTCTCTAAGTTGCAGTGACTGAGCAGAAGCTTAGGGAGGACAGCCTGGGCCAGGAACTGACTGGAAGACAAAGCCGAGAGGACAGGCAGCATCTGGGAGAGCTGAGGTGAGGCTGAGTCCCTAAAGGGGACCACCAGTGACTGGCAGGGGAGGGAGGCCGAGTTAGACCACCCTTGGATACTCTTCAGCAGTAGATACAGTGAGAAGGAAGAACTGTGCCCAGACCCAGTGATATGAAGGTGTTAAAAGGAAAACAGCTTTGAGTACGGTTGTGGGAGCCTGCAGATTAATTGAAGATTGAGAGATTAACAAAAGAAAAGAAGAGGTTTATTTAGGCACACAGCTGGTAGCAGGAGTACTCAGTGATGGGTAAATCACTCAACCGCCAGAGATAAAAGGTTTATGGACAGAACTTTACAAATGGGGAGGGGTGGCTTAGGGCTTCACCAGGAAGCTGTGCAATGTTCTATTGAGGTTTTTGATGCTAACGAATATTGGTAAGCTGTCTCCACAGCAGCTGAACTCTGTAGGAAATGCCCTTGGTGGTGGTGGTAGGTGGGGCGTGGGGTAGGTGGGAGAGGTCCAAGGAAGCTGTATTTTCTGGAGGCTGTGCTTTAGGTAAGGGCCATTTAAATAAGATTTCTTTCTGCATCTTCTTTAGCTTGTTAAAGAACAAAATTCAACTGAGTAAATGTAAAGATATAATTGCTTTTATTAAGAGATTCATGCCCTGACAGGGTGGCTTAGTTGGTTGGGTGTCATCCCACGGAGGGAAAGGTCGCTGGTTTGATTCCTGGTCAGGACACATGCCTGGGTTGCAGGTTCTCCCCAGGTTGGAGCTCGAGAGAGAGGCAGCTGATCAATGTTTCACTCCTTTTCTCCTTCTCTTCCCCTCTCTCTAAAAATAAAGGAGTAAAATCTTTTTTAAAAGATATTTATGAATTAGACAGCATCCCATATAGCAACTAGAAGGGCACTCTGAGGGGTTACACAAAGTGGGAGGCTTTTTATAGGAAGAAGGGTGGGGCAAGGGAGCTATCAGCAGAAGAAAGAACTATTTTTTGTCCAGGCCACCCTTGGGATGGGGGTGGGGCAAGGATTTTGTCAGGCAAATTGCCTTTTCTTTCCTTGGGGAGAGTGGAGAGTGCCTGCCCGCCTGAACTCCCAAAGGGCTTACCCTCAGAGTGATTTTAGGGATTGGAGGACGTGTGCTGGCAGGGCGAGTTTTAACTGGGGTGCCTGGGAACTTGGCCATTTATGGTAAGGAGTTTCAGCACCAGATCTTCCTGGACTAGAGACCCTTCACTTCTGAAGGGTTCTGGTACTCGAGTTCTGGTCATGTCCCAGTTCTTTGGTTCCATGGGAAGGGGCGACACTCTGGATCCGGGAGCAGCTGGATGATGAGAGGGGCATATGCCCAGTACTGTCTCTGTAAGATCGCTTAAGGAGTGTATTACTCACCAATTTGCTTTAAGGGAGCAGAGGCAGTTTTAAGCTGCTCAATGAGATTCGTGTCCTGTTTCAGTGATTCTTTTAAAAAACTTTCAGAGACACAGTGTTCCCACTCTGCGGTTAGTGAAGCCTTCCTGTGCCTAGCAGAGCTGTTAGGAGTCATGGAAAGTGAGGACAGGAAAGCAGGGGAAGGAAGCGGAGAGGACGGGAGGGGAGAAGAGAGGAGGGGAAAAACAGAGAGAAGAGAGAGGAGAGGGATTGAGGGAGAGAGAAAGGGGGGCAGATAAAGAGAAAGAGGGAAGGGGGCAAGGGAGAAAGACAGGAGGGAGAGTGGGAATGGGTGCTGAATGATTTCTTGAATAATTAAAATTATCCAGCACAATTGAAAAATTGCTGAAGTGTATCTTGTTTAGTTAATTGGTGTGTAATTGTGCCCAAGGAGGACTAAGAACAGACAGCAGCAGCTGGCAGGGTTGCTTTGTCATCCCTGGGAATCCAGAAACCTTGAAATGCCAGCGTTGGCCTCCACACACTGTTGCTGGTCTTGTTCCCCAGGTGGGCCCAGGGCAGACTCTCCCTCCCTCCTTTCCCTCTCCCAACAGTCTGAGGTCTGCAAAAACTCCCCAATTCCTAGTGCCCCATTGGAAACCACTCCAACAACGTGTTTGAGGAAAAATAGAAATGGCCGTGGGCGGAGGAGCCAGCTGTTCCCCGACTTAAGAAACAAGCATTAATTAAAAAGCACTCTCTAAGGTCTGTGAAGGGAAAGTACGTGTTTGTTTTAACACTTACATTGGCTGTCTCTCCTGGAAACGTATCACATCGCTTACCGTAGACTAGCCATGAAGAACAGTGTTAAAGCAATAACATTCCGAGCTGGGGAGAATGGGCCGGGGAAGGTTACTTCCGGCACATTCCTTCTCATAATCCCAGACTGTGGTTTGCCTGCATCTACAGCCGGCTCTAAAGAAATATGTGGGTTTAGCATTGGGAACTTCCCTGTGGAATTATCTCATTAATACTTTTTTTGTTGTTCCCCACACAGAAAAAAGTGCAGAGACAAGAGACCCCACTCAAATAAAAAACTGATTATCTGCTGAAGCCTCTACAAAGATGATGCTTCTTAAATTTCACTGCATATTAGAATCATCTGGGGAGATTTGACAAATACAAGTGGCCAGCCACACCTTGTATAAACTGGATCGAAATCTTTAAGGATGGGACCCTGGCATCCGTATTTGTTGCAATTCCCCCAGGGGAGTCCAGAGTGCAGCCGAGTCTGGGAACCATTGTCCTAAGAGGGACCCCAGGAACACTGAGGTGGATCGAAGACACAGGCTCCCGTCGGAGTGCGCTTCTTCCCCAATTCCTAGCAGCCACAGCAAGAGGAACAGGACCTTGAGCACAGGTTACGATGAGAATCGTATTATTAGACACAGCTACTCACGAGTGGCGGACAAGCACCTTCCGCCCCGCCCCAGAAGCTACTGGGACAGTTATGAAAGTCAAAGGTCTCTAGCTTCCTAGGCTGTTCTGGGTCCTGCAGACAATCATTCTACAGTGATTCAGTCTAAGTGTGGAGGGATTATAGCCACAGGATGCTAACTGTTTTTGTTGTGCTGAACACAAAGATAGGAAATGCAGCTGGCGCTTTGCAGGGAGTTGGTAACTTGGTGGGAGGCTTGGGATAAAGGGCTCCTGCAGAGAACTCTGTGCTCAGAGCTCACGTGAGAATGATCAGGTTATAGGAGGTTAGAGAGGAGCTAGGAGGTCTCACTGAGGCCTTCCAGGGGGAGGGGGAGCGGGGAGGGTTCGGTGGCCATACCTCAGTGAGCATAGGGTTTCCTGACCCGCCCTGCTGTGGCCTTCTGATGAGTGGAGGCCATAACACACATCATTTCCACAAATATCTATAGAGCACCTTTTATATGTTAGGCATTGTCCTGGGGCTGGAGGACTCAAAGTAAAATAAAAAAGGCACAGCGCCTCTGTGCCTTCCCCCATGTCACTCTAATGCCCTTGAGGGATTACTCAAACACCCCTGCGCTGTGTTGGAAATGGCTCCCCAAAATACTTACATGTCCACCCGGTGCCTCAGCCTGTGACCTTATTTGGAGTAAGGGTCTTTGCCAACTTAATTAAGTTAAGGACCTTGCCATGAGTTTTTCTTGGGCCCTAAGTCCTATGACGAGCACCCTGCTAAGAGACAGAAAATTGGAAATGAACGTAGACACAGGGAGAAAGGCCGTGTGAGGAGGGGGGCCGGCGGAGTGGTCTGCCTGCGGTCCCAGCAACACCACGAAGCGCTGCCTCCCACTGGGAGCTGCAAGTGAGGCAGGACACCGGCCTCCCCCAGAGTCTCCAGCAGGGACCAACCTTACAGTCACCTCGATTTCAGACTTCTGTCCTCCAGGTCTGTGAGAGGATGCATTTCCTTCTTTTAAGCTTCTTAGTATTTTTGCCTAGAAATTGGTTGCCCGGCCCTAGAACACGAACACACCCTTGGGCTGAGCTTCCTTCCTGTGTACTTACCTCCCCAGCAACCAGCCCGATCCTCCTGCTTCAGAAACCCAAGTCAGATGGCGCCCCCGCTTTAGTCAAAGCTCTTCAGCGTCCCCCTTCTCACTTAGAGCACAAACCAAGGTCCTTCAAAGTCCTTGGCACTGGGGACTGAAGATCTGACCCCAGGAACCTTTCCGGCCACATCTCTTCACCAACGTTCTCGTGACAGGCCCACCAGCAGGACACCGAGGACACCCAGTTCTGGCTGCACTGAAATGTCCCTGGAACTTGTCTGTCACCTGCCTGGAATGGTCTTCTCGCCCAGACAGACTCCTCTCGGCTCATTTCCTTACCTCTGTCGAGTCTCAGAGGTCACAGTTTCAGAGGAGGCTGTCTCGGAACTCCCTATCTACAACACTATCATGCCCTCTTCTCACTCTGCACCCCGCCCCACACACAATATGTGGATGCGGATGTGGAAGAGATGGCTCGTCGGTATGCAACTTGTCTCTGCCAATAGAATGCGATCTCCTTTAAGATAGGAATTTGGTTTTATTTGCTTCTGCATTCCTGTTATTTAACATAGAAAAATAAAACAAAAAAAATGTAAGTTGTTTATTTCTTCTCAGAAAATGAAATCAAATTATAGTGACTTCAAGCCAGGAAAAAAAAAAAAGGTGTATATCATTTTGTTTTTGCCTGGCCTTTGGTACATCACAATTATGCGTTAAGGGCATTTCTTTGTCTGTTTTATCTCTTCTGGGGGTTGTTAAGCTTCTTAAAGTTTGGAACTTAAAGTTTCAGTCATACCCGCCTTAGCTTCTCTCTCTGCCTAGCCTAAGGCAGTACTTTGTAGATAAGAAATGCTCCAGAGATAATAATTGTTTGAACCACGTTTTCTATGATCCAGAGTTTTAAAGTATACAACTGTATAAACTAACATTTGAATTTCTTGTTTTCTTAAGAGTTTTAAGAATGAGCCCTCTTACAGGATCTTGGACTTTTAGAAGTTCATTTTGGGAAGAGAGCCATCCTATAAAAGGTTATAATCCAAATTAATCTTTTAGTGAGAAACAATCTTATTCTCTTTGATATTTATTAAATGCCAACAGCAGCACATATAGTACTTGGCATACTAGACTTCACCTCCTAAAGATGCAGACTGCAGATCGAAAGACTATAAAAGCTCATTAATTTGAAATCCCCAAGTTTTGAGATTTTGTTACCCAACAGGCAGGCATGGCATGAGTTGAAGTGTCTGATTTAAATATACAAAGATTTTTTAGCACTTTAACTAACTTTGCAGGGAAGTTGTTTAAACTACTTTGAAGTACCATGCTCATAACTTCTTCAGATCTCTTTTCCAAAAATAGACTGATATACTAATTTAAAGCATTCTTATTTAGTCACTAGTTTAGGTCCTTAAGGATTTGGGGGAAGCAGGACTTCTGCCTATTTAAAATAGAGGTGTCAGCAAGGCAAAACCTTGGTCAGGGTCATGGGCTCCTAGAATCACTCATCCAGGGAGGAATTTGCAATGAGCATACATTAATAATGAAATGTCAGAGTTTAGAGGAACTTTATTTCAGCTATCTTGCCTACATCTGGATGCATTAAAAAATATTTAAGAAGAGTCAGAATTCGCTCAACTTTTTTTTTTTGCTTGACATGACTATAATTTGATTTCTTTTTTTGAGATGAAATCAACAACTTATAAAATATTTTAAACTTTTTCCTATGTTTAAATAAACGGAGAGATAATATATTGAAAAGAACCCCACTGGACTAGAAATCAGGAGACCTTGGCCTAGACCCCTCTGTACCCTGTGTGCTCTCGGGCAAGTCTCCTATCCTCTGGGCCTCAGTTTCCTCATTTGTAAAATCAGGGGTTTGGCGTGGCTGAGGTCCCCAGCAGTCCTGATGCTCTGGGATTTTGTACAGTTACACATGGCATTTTGGAAATCCAACTTCTCACCATATTTGAGCACTTTGAGGGCTTGTCTTTTCGACTTAGGCCTCCACTACTTCTGTCAAAATTCAGGGTTTGTAGATCAATGAACATTTTCAGGGTGACACATTAATCCGAAGACATATACTATGTAAGACATAATTCTAAGTAGATGATAAGAAGGTACCTAATATAGCAGTTAAAAAATTGATTTTTTAAGCTAGAAAAATGACATCTTGAGTATCTAATCTAATCCTACTGAAACTATTAAAGGTTTTATTTCAAATATCTATAAATTTTTTATGAGAGAGAGGGAAAGAAAGATTGGACTTTATCTATGGCCAGTCACGAAGGCCCACCCTGTTCTTTCTTGCACATTCTCTCCATTCTTCTTCATGATGCCCTCAAGACTTGCCGTGGACTCCTGATTTACCTACCCCTACGAAACTCCGACCCTCTTCTTTTCTTTTGAGGCATCCCCCATTAGTGAACTTCTTTTCTATCGTAATAGTCTGAATAAAGTCATCTCCTACATCACCTGGCATATTTCATCTCCAACCATACAGAGGTAATAACATGGGGTGCTGAGTGCTAGGATAAAATGGTACGTGGTAGTGTTTTTGTTTAGGTAGTCAAGGAAGGCCTCTGTGAAGAGGTGACATTCAAACTAAGATATAATAACAGGAGAGAGCAAGCCATGGACAGAGCAAGAAGAGCCTTCTAGGTGGGGTGTGGAGGCAGCCAGTGCAAAAATCCTAATGCAGGAATAAGTGTGATATTTTCCAGAGGCCTGGAACTGGGGAGTGGAGTGGGTTAGGGCACAGGTCAGTGGTCTTAGGAGGCAGGAGGTTAGGAAATAAAAGAAAACAGAGGAGTGATCACAAAGGCCTTGTGGCACGTGGTAAGAACATTAGATTTTACTCAAAATACAATGGGAAGCACTGGAGGCATTTAAACAAAAGAATAACGTGATCTGATTTATCTTTTTTAAAAAGATAATTTTGGGCCCTGGAGGGGCAGCTCAGTTGGTTAGAGCATTGTCCTGATGTGTCAAGCTTGCAATTTCTATCCATGGTCAGGGCACAAACAAGAAGCAACCAATGAATGCATAAACAGAGCAACAAATTGATGTCTGCCTGTCTCTCTCCCTTCCTCTCTCTATTTAAAGCCAATGAACAAAAAGATAATTTGGGCTGTTACATGTTCATGGAAAATGAATTTTACACGGACAGGAGTAAAAGTAGGAGATGTACAGGCTGTTGCAGTTGCCCAGGCAAGGGCCGGTGATGTCTGGGTGGTGGTGGCGAAGGGGAAAACATTTAAGATGTATTTTAGAGGTAGAATTAACAAGACTTGCTGATGGACTGGATATTAGTGGGGAATAAAGGACAAAAAGGGATTAAGAACAATTTCCAGATATTTGCTTTTGGCTTGGGCAATTGGTTAGACACTGGTACTAATGGGACCCAAAAGACTTCTGGGAGGAAACTCATTAAGATTTATACCCAAATTCAGATGGTAAGGGGAGTCTTCTGGGATAGATATTAGACTGGCTGCTAATCAGGGCACATAGAAACTCAAGAATTAGTTGGGAAAAAAATGTGACTGTGTTTATATTCCAAATTGGTCAAGCAAATCATGTAAGTTAAAATTTATTTATTGAAAATAAATTATTAGGTACCTACTTTGTGCTAGTGATTCCAGGAGTCTGTTCTTGGCCCTTTACTTCTCTTACATTTATGCAGTTCCCAGGTAATTTTTTTAAAATTTTATTTTATTTGTTTTTCAAAAGAGGGGAAGGGAGGGAGAGAAACATTCAAGTGTGGTTGCCCCTTGAGCGCCCCCTACCAGGGACTGGCCCAGAAGCCAGGCATGTGTCCTGACTGGAAATCAAACCCGTGACCCTTTAGTTCACAGGCTGGCACTCAATCCATTGAACCACATCAGCCAGGGTGCAGACCCTGGGTAATCTTGTCAATTCTCATGTCTTTGCCTAACACAGATGTGCTAACTTCACCAGAAATCCTTATCTATGGTCCAGTGACCTTGCCTGGGCTGCAGGGATTGTGTGTGTACATGAGTCCATATAACTGTACACTGGATGTCCCACAGGTATATAAAACTAAACATGACACACACACACACAAACAAACAAACAAACACATTATCTTCAGTGGGAATGCCCCTCTGCAGTTCCTGCTGTGTTTGACACTTCAGTGAATGGCAGCAAAGCCCAGCCATTCCCTCAGCCAGAAACTAGATTGTCACTCTGGATGTTTCCTTATCCCCTGCTTCATCCCCATCTAATTAAGTTCCACTAATACCACTTTCATCATATCACTCATATTTCCTCTTTCTCTTTACTGTCGCTTCAGGGTGCTCTCAACAGTCTTAGCTGAAAATCAAAATGAAGAAGGGCTATCATAAAGAAAATTCTGTGTGTGTATCTTCTGTCTAATGGAGTGAAGCCCCCAAAAGAAAGTTACACTGGAAGAAATTACAATGACTCGGACTGAAAGGGACAAAATGAAAAGAAACGTAGCTCCGGACCCACAGTCTCACAGGCAGGAAGCAAACAGAGAGACTGTTCAGCTGCGAGCAGGAGCCACCTTCGGTGGGAGAGGCAGATGACTCAGAGGATGGCCGCCATAGCCTAGAACAGAAGGCAGAGTCAAGAGCCAGAGAGTTACTCCAGGAAAGCTGCAGGGCAGAGTCAGGAAACTTTCCCATCAAGAAAATCCCAGCTGGATTTCAGAATGGGAATGGGGATGATCACTTCTGCCCTCTTTCCAAATGGGGCTGTCCGTGGCAGCTCCCGTGTGTCTGGCCCACACCGACTGTTGGCTGTGTCTCCAGCGCACAGGTCTTCAGCAGACAGGCACTGTGCTCCAGGGCCTGTGCTCGAGCAAGCACAGCTGCTGCGTAATGCGTCCATTTTCGCCCAGATTTTTGAGGGAAAAATAAGGATGTGCATTATACATGGGTAGTACTAATTTTGTATCTATAGAAATGTTTTTAATTCTTTTATTTATGCTTATGTGTTAAAAGTGTAACTCTAGAAAACCATAATGATATCCACATGCAAAATAATACCCTGGAATACGAGAATAGGTTTTGTTTCTAAATATAAATAAATAAAAAATGCGATTAAAAAATTAAAATGAAAGATTTTTTTTCCTGAAAGTATAATGGGAGCACATTATACATGACAAAATATGGTACACCGACACTTGATTTTGATGGCAAGATCCTGCCTGGACTTCGAGTAGTTGCTATAAAGACATAAGACATGTGGGGCATCTTGAGTAGAGGTAAGTGCATTTTTTCATATGGGAGAGATGTTAATCCTGAGGGGCCAGAGGAAACACTGTGTGGACAGCTTCCAAGATAATTCCATTTCTGTAATCCATGCCCTTGCGTAGTCCCCTCCCACAAGAAACAGGCCGACCTGAGGGTATTGCTGAAATGATAGTGTGTGACTCTCAAGGGGAGGCCATAAAATGCATGGAGACCTCCACTGGGCTCTCTCTTGGATCACTTGCCCTGGGGGAAGTCAGTGTCTTGGAATGAGGACACCTCAGTCGCTCTATGAAGTCCACATGGCAAGGAACACAGGCCTCCTGCTGGTGGCCATTGCCAACTGCCATCCATGTGAGGGAGTCGTTTTGGAAGCAAATCCTCAAACCCCGAGTCAAGTCTTTGGAAGACTGCAGCTCCGCCGATGTCTTCAGTACGATCCCATGAGCCAGGACCACCCAGCTAATTTGCTCCTAGTCGTGGCCCCACAGAGACTGTGTGAGGTAATAAACATGACATAGCTGAACAGGGATATAATGCAAAATTCTTATATGCAGATACATCCCTACTGTTCTTCACTACTCTTGGGTAAAAGTTTGAAAACGGACCTGGCGTACTCCCTACGTTGTGAAAGTGAGTATTTTTACAGAAACTTTTAAAAATTAACTGGAAGCCTGTCTTACATGTTGTAATACCTGTAAAGGAAAATGGTACAAATTCACCTATTAAAAACAAATAGCTTGGCATGATCCTAAAGTAAAATCTAACTTTATGCAGTATGCTTGAGAAGTATTTAAAACAAAAGAACTCAGCCCTGGCTGGTGTGGCTCAGTGGTTGAGTGCCAGCCTGTGAATCAAAGGGTTGCTGGTTTGATTCCCAGTCAGGGCACATGCCTGGGTTAAGGGCCAGGTCCCCAGCGGGGAGTGTGCGAGAGGCAACCACACACTGATGTTTCTCTTCTTCTCTTTCTCCCTATCTTTCTCTCTCTAAAAAACAAACAAACAAACAAATAAAATCTTTAAAACAAAGAAACTCAATAATGTGATATTAAAGGAGTCGGTAAAGGTATACCACATAATTAAAAACAAAAAAGCAGGAATCATGAGCTTAACAGCAGACCAAATTATTTTCACAGCCAAAGGCATGAAGTGAAACTAAGATACCTTTTAATAGTAAAAATAAAAATTCAACTGTTAATATATTAAACAATACAGCATCAATATTCACACAGCAAACTCCATAAGAAATTTAAAAGACAGACTTTGATCAATGACTTTAAATCCATATTTAGCCAATGCATATTCAATTGATCAAAAATTAGGCAGTATTTATCTTTAACACTACCTGGGCGGGAAGGCCTAGCCAACAGTGAAGTGGGGCTGTTTGTTATCTCTGTAATTTTCTCCTCGGAATAGGGACACATCTCCTTTTCAAGTACCCAGGGAACAGTATAAAAATAATTAAAATAAACACTAGGCCACTAGTAAAACCTTGATAAATTTCAAAAGGTGGATGTGACTTGGCCAGTCATCTCACAGGACACTAAAACCAGCAATGAATGACAAAACCAGACAAGACAGAAACAAAGTGGGGGACAGGGAGGAAAACAACAATAGCTTTCTCACTGAAGTCTTGAGTTTAAGGAACAATGAAATCCAAGTGACAGAATCCTAGAAAATAACAATAATAAAAATTACATATCAGTACTTATGAAATTCAACTAAAGCAATGATTACAGTTACAAACACTATAAATAAGAAATAATGAAACATCTATTCAATAAATTAGAAAAATAATGAAATAATAAATATAAGCTTATGATTCCCACTTTTTTTGTTTTTAATTATGTGGTATACCTTTACTGACTCCTTTAATATCCTCAATAACATTCCTCCTCAATAACATTATTGAGTTCCTTTGTTTTAAATATAAGTGACACAGAAACAAGAAAACTGTTGGGAACCGCCCTGCCTGGTATCAGAAGCTGTAACGCCCGCCTAGGCTAAGGCTGAGGGAACGACCTTGGAACCGTAGCCAGCAACAACACAAAAGCTTATCTCCCCGGCAGGAGTGCCGCTTCTGCTCCTTTTACTTCATCCTGCCTGGACCCCAATGCTTGGTTGGTTAGCCAATGACGGGTAAGATTCCCCAAGGGGGGAACGACCTAAGACAGGCACGATCACGTGGGTGGCCCCCAAGGAAGGACTTTGGAGGCTACAGCAAAAAGGGGGTGATGGACTCTCACCCCCCGGCTTTGACAAAGCCTGAGTGCTCATTCCATCCGTGAGAAAATCTCCTTATCTCTTGGTTGCCTTAGTTCCCCTTGCTCCACCTAAGCTTGAAACAATGACAGGGTGGTGCAGCCCTGTACTAGAAAGGGCGGGTTCCCCGGGTGATCAGGCCTAAGAAAGGATATGTAAAATCCTGTGAAACCTGCTTTGTTTAGAATGCTCTCAGTTGAATGAGAAGGGTCCAAGGAGGAAGTAAGTTTGTTCCTCAAAGTTTTACAGCTCTTGGACCCTGACTCAAAATAGGCTCTCAGAGTTCCTTGTTATTTGATCCTTACTTCCCTGCAATGAGTAAAGAGCTTTACCTGAATTCTTGTACAAAGGAACCCAATAAAAGGCCTGCTGGGACAGAAGAATGCACGCCCTCCCCCAGAAAGGGTGGCCAAGGTGCCCTCCCCTGCAGAGGGTGGCCACTCCATCCCTACGTCTCCACAGAAAACTACCTGTTTCTGTGTATGCTCATTTCTCGTGCGTCGATGAGCCATCCGCAGCGTTCCGAGGTCACTGCCGGTCGGTGATCGCGCTTCAGAAAACCATAGAGATAAACACAAAAATAAGCAGAAAAATAAACAAAAATAATAGAATAAGTAAATTCCAATGTTAGGTCTTTAAAAAGACTAAATGAGTGTATAATCGGCGAACTTAACCATATAAAAAGGAAAACTCATAAATTCAAAAGATGAGAGAATATCAGGAAAATAACCGTAGATCTTCAGGAAATTTATATTATCATAAATAATCACAAGAAACTACCTTGCTGAACTCAAGATAAATAAATTTGAGAGCCTGGATGCAATAAAACACACATCATAGAAACCCAACGAGAGATAGAAAATCCAAATCTAATACAATATTCCCAGTGGGAATAATTTTCAGAGGTGTTCTTCTCCCAAACACACTTTAATTAGTTGGTTTCACAGGCTCATTTTGGGGGTTCAGTATCAGGAGTTCTTGATAAATTCACAGTAATGGATCAGAGTGAAGAACTATGTGGTTGACTCCATAGATACTAAAAAGTTAGTTAATAAATCCCCTTGTTCACTCTCTGAAAATATACTTTAATAAAATAGGAAAGGATGAATACTTTTTAACATAAAAAAAAATAACATAAAATATCTGACTCAGTCCCAGAATCAGCATCAGTATTGAGATTACTCAGAAAATCTTCAAAAGATTCCTGCTACCGCCAGGGGACTGAAGGATTTTTTTTATCATCACTGATATTTTATGTTGTTCTAGTAGTTCCAGAAAATACTAGAAAAGATTAAAAACATGGTTATATAAACATTAAAAAGGAAGACAAAATTACGATTGCATGCAGATAAGATTATGTATCTGAAAACCCTAATATAATCAATTGAAATTTTATTTTATTCAATACAAAATTCAGTATGGTGGCTGGAGGTGAAATCAATAAAGCCAGAAGTCTATGGCCTCTATATATACAAATAACAAGCTGGAATTTAAAATAAAAGAAATGACTTTATTTACAACAAGCAAGAAAAAACAACCAAATATCTAGGAGTTAGTTCAATAAAGAATAAGAATAGACTTCAAAGTCATTATTTTGGACAGAAAAGCAGCTGAACAAATGGAATGACATACCATGATGTTGATTAGGAATGTTGATTTAAGATCACAATAATATATTTTTATCCCTAAATTAATCAGTGGATTTTATGTGAAGCCAGTAAATACACAAATAAGATTTTTTAACAAAAAAAAATTGTTTCTAAAAATCACATGGGATATAAACAAGAAGATTCTGAAAAAGAATAAAAATTTCTGTGAAAAAACTGTGCCAGATATTAAAATATAGAGCTAAAAGTAATCAAAACGGTATTGTCTGGTACATGAAAAGACAGCTCAGTGGGAAAAATAGAATATATATATATATATAGATATTTGCTAATATCTCTCTCTATATATTTTCAGACTCAAATTTTATATACATTATACATATAAAGTTTTAGTGCAACTTCCAGTCAAGATGGTGGCACAGGTAAATGTGATACTTCTCCCCTCCCACAACCACATTAAAATTACAACTAAACTACAGAACATCCTTCATTCAGAACCACCTGAAATCTAGCTGAATGGAAATCTTATGACTAGAGATTTAATGAAGAAGCCACATCAAGACTGGTAAGAGTGGCAGAATGAGCTGGTCCCACACCTGTATGTGGCTATTTAAAATTGGGAGGGATATCTCACTGCAGAGGTTTCCCCTGATGAGTGAGGGGCCCCCAGCCCCACACCAGAACCTCCCAAGCCCAGGATTCCAGGGCCAGGAAGAGAAGTCCCCATAACTTCTGGCTGTAAAAACCAGCAGGGACTGTGGCTGAGTGAGATGGAGGGCAGCTGGAGTCCCAGGCAGTTCCTCTTAAAGGGCCTGCACCTAGACTTACTCAGACTTACTCCCTCTGAGTTCCAGTTCTGGGGCAGCAGCTTGAGAGAAACTGGGGACATGCAGGGATGAAATGAATTGTCTGGCACCAGGGCAAAAGCTGGAGCAGGGCAAGCAGAGCTTGCTGCTAGACAAAAGTGCTGGCAGGTGCCACTGTTCGTTTTCTGAGACTGCTCCCCTTCCCCATACAGAGCTGGCAGACAGGCACCCTATCTGTGTCTCCATCAATCTGGCTAATCACTGTTTGCCCTGCCCTGGTGATTCCCTGAGACCCTGCTCCACCCCACTTTTGAGCCCACTCAAGTGGTTTTCAGTGGCTTTTCCATATAAATGGCCTCTCCTGCCTCATGTTTCAGTCTTTCCTAAAATCTCTCAAACAAGCAGCATCTGGCCTCAGCATGACCCATACCTCTTGCTAAATGTCCCTTTGTTAGCAACTTGGTTTGTCCTGGGCACCTCCAAGCCTAGCATAAGTAGCAGGTATCTGCAGATTGCTTTGTAGCTCATTCCAGATGGCCCAGGAAGGGCACAGGCAGTGGCTGACCTTGTACCTATTGGGTCCTTACTTGGGTCCTGTTATGTCCACAAGAAGACTTGTCAAGTGCCAAAGCCACACTGAAGGAAGCCCTGCTCTGTAGGGCTGACTCCCGCACAACAGTCTTCCGCTGTAGTTGCAGCTGGTCCTCGAAGTCAGCTGACCTAGGGGTTAATCCCTCCAAGTGATGCCAACAGCATTCAAGTCTCAAGACAACAAGACAGTGCACAGAACCCACACAGGGGTGCACCTGGAACACCCAATTTGGGTGACAAGGGAGTTTATGCCACTGGGCCATACAGGTCACCTACTATATAAGGCCACTCTACCAAGTCTGGGAGATGTAACAGCTCATACCTAATACATAGAAACAAACATAAGGAAACAGCCAAAATGCAGAGAAAAACAAACAGTTCCTAAATGAAGGAACAGGAGAAGTACCCCCAAAAGAACTAAATGAAATGGAGGCAAACAACCAGATACAGTGTTCAAGACAATGTTTATAAGGATACTCAAGGAACTTAGTGTGAACTTCAACAGCATGAAAAGGACATAGAAACCATTTTTAAAAAGTCAGAAATGAAGAATAGTTTACACAGAATAAACAGTAGAGTAGATGAGATCAAAACAGCAATTTAGAATATAAGGAAGTAAAATATACTGAATCAGAATAGTGAGAATAAAAAATAATAAAAAAATGAAGATAGTGTAAGAAGCCTCTGGGACAATTTCAAGTGTTCCAACACTCATATCATAGGGTGCTGGAAGGAGAAGAGTGAGCAAGAGGTTGAGAATCTATTTGAAGAAATAATGACAGAAAACTTCCTTGACTTAGTGAAGGAAATAACTGTACAAGTCCAGGAAGTGCAGACAATCCCAAACATGATGAACTCAGAGAGGCTAACATCCAGACACACAATTAAAATGTGAAAAGTTAAAGATAAGAAGAGAACCTTAAAAGCAGCAAGAGAAAAGCAGTTAGTTACCTATAAGGGAGCTCCCATAAGACTGTTAGCTGATTTCTCAATAGAAACATCGCAGGCCAGAAGGGTTTGGCAAGAACTGTTAAAAATGATGAAAAGTGAGGACCCACAATGAAGATTACTCTATCCAGCAAAGCTATCATTTAGAATGGAAGGGCAGATAAAGTGCTTCCTAGACAAGGGAGAGCTAAAGGAGTTCATTACCACCCAACCAGTATTACATAAAATATTAACAGATCTTCTTTAAGAAAAAAAGATAAAAAATATGAACAATAAAATGGCAATAAATACATATTTATCAGCAATTAAATCTTAAAAAAAATAAGCAAGCAGAACAGAAACAGACTCAAAGATACAGAGAACATTTTGATGGCTGCCAGACTGGGTGGGGGCGAGAGGTTGGGGGGACGGGTGAAAAGGTAAAGGGACTAAGCAGCACAAATTAGTTGTTACAGAACAGTCACAGGGATGTGAAGTACAGTATAGTGAATATAGTCAACAATATTCTATCATTTTTCTTGTACCAGTCATTTTATTTTATTTTCTTATTGTTCAATTACAGTTGTCCCATTTCCCCCCATTACTCTTCCCCCATTGTTTTCCCCCATTACTCTTCCGTGCCCTACTCACCCCTCACCTTCCACTTTCAATTTTCCCCCCATTGTCTTTGTCCACCTGTCCTTTATACATGTTCTTTGACTTGACCCTTCTCCCTTTTCCCTGTTATTCCCCTTCCCCCTCCTCTCTGGTCATTGTCAGTTTGTTCTTTATTTCTGTGTCTCTGGTTATATTTTGCTTGTTTGTTTTGTTGATTAGGTTCCACTTATAGGTGAGATCATATGGTATTTGTCTGTCACTGCCTAGCTTATTTCACTTAGCATAATGTTCTCCAGTTCCATCCATGCTATAGGAGGGTAGGAGTTCTTTCTTTGTGCTGTGTAGTATTACACTGTGTAAATGTACCACAGCTTTTTTTATCCACTCATTTACTGATGGGCACTTAGGCTGTTTCCAGCACTTGGCTACAGTAAATAACTCTGCTATGAACATTGGGGTGCATAGGTTCTTTTGAATTAGTATTTCAATGTTCTAATAACTATATATGGTGTCAGATGGGTGTAAAACTTCTTGGGATGATTACTTAGTAAGTTATATAATGTCTAATCATTGGGATGTATATAAGACACTAATATAATATTGTATGACAACTATAATTGAAAATAAATATGATTTAAAAAATTTTAGTGTGTGTATTTCATATGTATGTTTATATATATGACAAGTTAACATTTCAGAAATTCGGATTCTTGGAAAAGAATTGAATTATTTAACCAATGGTATTGAAACAACTGAGTAGCCATTTTGGAAAATAAATTGATCACTATTTTATATCTTATACCAAAATAAATTCCATATAGTTTAAAAATTTAAACATAAAATAATTAAACCGTAAAAATTCTAAGGGAAAATATGCGAGTTTTTCATTAAAGATTCTTGGAGTTGGTAATGCATTTCTAGTAATGCCTACAGAATTTTGAAGCCAAAAAATACAAACAAATGAACAAAAAAGGTGAGTTATGCAACCACATTGATAAGCATTTCTTTATGATAAGAAAACACCAATGAAACCCACTGAGCTAATTTCCTTAGTACCACAAATCAATAGGGGAGAGTCTAGTGAATTATTAGAAAAATGGGGGACTTTTGGCCAAGATGGAGGTATAGGTAGACACACTGTGCCTTCTTGCACAATCAAAATAATGACAACAACAATTTAGAAACAAAAAAACAACCAGTACTGACAGAAAATTGAACTGTATGGATGTCTGACAACCAAGGAGTTAAAATAGACACATTCATCCAGACTGGTAGGAGGGGCAGAGTTGGGTGGACAGGCAGACAGGGGTCACGGCAAAAAAAGCTGTGGCTGACCCCGGGCCCGTAGGTGGTGGCTGGCAGACCCTGGGTGTGGGGTGGCAGTGGGCAAACCCAGTGAAGTGGCGATTTGTGAACGGGCGCAGCGTACAAGGTGGCTAGTGGAACCAGGCAGTCCCACATTCGCATGCAGATAAACCAGGCCAAACTGGGGAGCAAAACAGACCTCACAACCCAGGGCTCCAGCATGGGGAAATAAAGCCTCAAAACACCAATTGAAAACACCTGTGGGGGGTTAAGGTGTTGGGAGAGACTCCCAGCCTCACAGGAGAGTTCATAGGAGAGACCCACAGGGTCCTAGAATGTACACAAGCTCACCCACATGGAAATTAGCACCAGAAGGGCCCAGTTTGTTTGGGGGAAGCGGGGAAAAGGACTGAAATCCAGCAGAGAGCTGAGCAAGTGGCACTGTTCCCTCTCAGACCCCTCCCCAACAAACAGCATCACAACGCAGCCATATGGGTTGCTCCACCCTGGTGAACACCTAAGGCTCCACCCCTCACACGTTACAGGCATGTGAAGACAAAAAAAAAAAATGGCTCAAACAAAAGAACAGATCAAAGCTCCAGAAAAAATATAACTAAGCAACGAAGAGATAGCCAACCTATCAGATACACAGTTCAAAGTGCTGGTGATTGGGATGCTCACAGAATTGGTTGAATTTGGTCTCAAATTAGATGAAAAAATGAAGGCTACGCTAAGTGAAATAAAGAAAATGCACAGGGAACCAATAGTGATGGGAAGGAAACTGGGACTCAAATCAGTGGAGTGGACCAGAAGGAAAAAAACAACCAAACAGAAAAGAATGAAGAAACAAGAATTCAAAAAAATGAGGGGAGGCTTAGGAACTTCCAGGACATCTTTAAACGTTCCAGCATCTGAATTATAAGGGTACCAGAAAGGGAAGAGGAAGAGCAACAAGTGGAAAAGTTATTTGAACAGATAATAAAGGAGAACTTTTCCAATCTGGCAAAGGAAATAGGCTTTCAGGAAGTCCAGGAAGCTCAGAGAGTCCCAAAGAAGTTGGACCCAAGGAGGAACACACCAAGGCACATCATAATTACATTAGCCAAGATTAAAATGAAAAAGAGAATCCTAGAAGCAGCAAGAGAAAAAGAGAATTACCTACAAAGGAGTTCCCATCAGACTGTCAGCTGATTTCTCAAGAGACCTTACAGGCAAGAAGGGGCTGGCAAGAAGTATCCCAAGTCATAAAAGGCAAGGACCTACATCCCAGATTGCTCTATCCAGCAAAGCTTTCATTTAGAATGGAAGGGCAGATAAGGTGCTTCCCAGATAAGGTCAAGTTAAAGGAGTTCATCATCACCAAGCCCTTATTATATGAAATGTTAAAGGGACTTACCTAAGAAAAAGAAGATAAAAAACATATATAGTAAAATGACAGCAAACTCACAATTATTAACAACCACAGCGAAAACAAAAACAAACTAAGGAAACAACTAGTACAGGAACAGAACCACAGAAACGGAGATCACATGGAGGGTTAGCAACAGGGGAGTGGGAGGCAGAGAGGGGGGAAAAGGTATAGAGAATAAGTAGCATAGATGGTAGGTAGAAAATAGACAGGGGGAGGGCAAGAATAGTATGGGAAATGTAGAAGCTAAGGAACTGATAAATATGATACATGGACATGAACTAAAGGCAGAGAATGTGGGTGGGAGAGAGTGTGGAGGGGAGTGAAGGGGGAAATGGGACAACTGTAATAGCATAATCAATAAAATATATTTAAAAAAGAAAAATGGGGAAATATAGTCACAGGTTAAGAAATGTAAATGGTTTTAAAATTTATGAAAATGTTTAGCTTCAGACTCAGTCATAGTAATAGAAATGCAAACTAAAACTATGAGGTAACTTTTTAAAAGAAGAATAAAGTTTAAAGAAAACCTGCCAAGGAGAGTGACCCTCTTACACTACATGTTGGAGGGTATATCGGGCCATACAGTGTATCTTTCACTATTAAAAATTAATCTATGCTTTGGCCCAGCAAAACTAAAAATTTTTAAACAATTTTGTGTAAAATCTTACATGTGTGAAATGATAAATGCACATGAACATTAATTACAGCATTGTTTGTAATCATGAAACATTAAAAACAATTGAATATAGTGAGGAGTTAAATACATTATTCTGTACCACCATATTGCTGTATGCTGTCATTTCAGAGAAGTAGCCTCCTATGTACTGACTTGGGAAGATCTGTCAAAAATTGGTTAAGTGGTCCTGGCCAGGTGGCTCAGCTGGTTGGAGCATCATCCCATACACCAAAAGGTCATGGGTTGATTCCCAATCAGGGCACCTGCGGAAAGCAACTCTCTCCGATGTTTCTCTCTCTCTCCCCACTTCCTCTCTCTCTGAAATCAGTAATTTAAAAAATACATATATGTATATATATCCATCCTTGGGTGAGGATTAAAAAAATTGTTAAGTGAAATAACTAGAGAACAATGTTTGTTCCCACCTATGTGTGGGGAATATACAGAATCACATAAGTTTTTAAATGCGCTGACCATTTCTGCTAGGACCCTCAGAACCCAGTGACAGGGAGCTGGGTTGCTGACAGACAGAGGCAGGAGGAAGACTATCTTTGCACTGTGTTCCCTTATGTACCTTTTACATGTTGTGCATATGCATACATTTTTGTTAAAATAGATAAAAATAATATTGCCTAATTTGAATATTTGCCCCTGAAGAAAGACATTGATTTTTAAGTCAAGTGCCCAGATGAGATGTTCACATTGAAAATGATTAGTGTTGGAACACTGGACACGGGGGAAATATTTATGGATTTGGCATTATTTCATCTGAGACATGGAAGTCTGAAGTGTATTTTTTAAATGACATGAAGGGTGCTGGTGGAAGAAATAACGACAACCAGCTGTGCTTAATCTCTGCTGAGCCTGCTGCAAGGAGGAAATAGGGTCAAAGGGACTGGAGTTGTGAAAAGTAAGACCTTTAAAGAGCTCCAGGCTCTGAATCTGAGCTCCTAAACTAGGTCACTGGATCATGCTCTTCTAGGAAAGTTGCTTAATGGTCTCTTCATTATCCTATCTGCGTATCATCTTCAGCAAGTACTCAAGTGATTGTTTTTCTGAGAGCTCTGGTTTCTGCCTGACACAAGAGAGCCAGATGGGGTGACTCCAGGTCAGTGAGGGATGGGGAGACTAGGGGTTACTCAAAGGCAACAAGAATTGGCAGGATGGCTCACCAGACTGGGTAGGGCTCAGCACTTCTCCTCCTTCTTCCTCTTCTCCTTCTCCTCCTCCACCTCCTCCTCCTCCTCCTTCTTCTTCTAAAAAAGATTTATTATTTATTTATTTATTTCAGAGAGAGGGGGAGGAGGGAGAGAGGGAGAGAAACACCAATGTGCAAGAGAATCATCAACTGGTTGCCTCTCACGTGTCCCCAACCGGGGACCTGGCCCACAACCCCAGCGTGTGCCCTGTAGGGAACTGAGCCGGCAATCTTTCAGTTTGCAGGCTGGTGCTCAGTCCACTGAGCCACACCAGCCAGAGCTGATCCAGTCATAATGGTCTCCAGAGGGGAGGCACGCTCGAGGCAGGGAGCCACACGGCTGAGCTTGGGAAGATGGTGTTGATACTCCTCCAGTGGACTAGAGAGATCTCCTGCAGGAGTGTTTGAGAGACGCACCCAGGACCAGAACTGGGTGGGGAGGGGAACACCCTCAACAGAGCACCCGGGGAAGGGAGAGTTAGCAGAAGCATCAGAGAATGAACATGAAGACAAAGTAAATCAGCTTCTTGATGTTTGAGATTAGTTCAGTTTTCCCAGTTGAAAAGGAGAGGATTTTGTTTGCTTTTAAATTCTGTGAGGGGCTTGTTTCTTATTCTCCTGCTTCTTGATTTAATTTTCTCTAAGTTTCCAAGCCCATAGACTGACTGGGTGTTTTGTCCTCTGCTTAGAGCCCCGGAAAAGACTTCCTGAGAGTGAGGAGTTTCTGCAGCCTCTTTGGGCTGTAGTGAGGGCAAGACAGCTCCCTCTGCCAGTGGGACGGGCCAGGACTATCTAACAAAGGGTGGGATTTAAGAGCTGAAAGTGCTTTAGGGAAAATAAGCATTTCTCAGTTGCTGGGGACAGAGATATTCCTCAACTTTATAAATTATACTCTGTCTAGCAATGAAAAGGTTCTGACATACCTTAAAATACAAATGTTTTTACAACAAAGAATCCAGAGGAATGAAAAATTAAGGCCACACCTCAATAGGAAAGCAGGGGAGTGTGAGCAGACAGAAGCACACACGAAGCCCTAATGAATAGAAAAAGTGAGCCAACATTTAGTTCTGTGTCTTGCAGCAAACATAAGACAGCTGAAATACAAACGTCCCTCCGGGAGGTCATTTACTAACGGATTGTGCAAGTGACCAAGAGCAGATCCTTTTCTGGGAACTGGACTTGAGAGTAAACACAAGTTCCCAAAGGCAGTCAGCCTGTCTCCAATATTCTGTCCTGTTTGACTCCCAGGATCAATCACAGAAGACTACTCTGGCTCCTGCGCCCCCGACCCACACTCAGTAGAGGATGTTGTTAGCCAGAGGGCTGGCCCGAGATGACATGATGAGCTCGTTTTGGTTTGGGGGGTTTGTCATTTGTGCTTCTTCACCCCAATTCTCTTTTTCCCTGCCTTCCCTGTGAAGCTTTTCTCATTCTCCATTTGTTTTTCGAAGCGCAGTTCTTCAAGTGATTTCTTGGCCAGTGGGTGTAGGGCCATGTGCCAGCAGAATGGGACAGTTGTGTGGTGTACTTTTCCTGTCACCAACAATGGTTTTCAGCATAAGAGTAAAATGAATGTTACAAGGAGCTTTGAAGGGAAAAGACGGAAGGAATGTTGGAGTGAGAGGAGACACGGGTTTCAGTCTTGGCCTCTCTATTATTTACTAGCTATGACTTTGGGGGTAGGTAATTTCATTTGTCTGTGACTTGTTTCTAAACCTGACAATAATTTACTAACTGCCTCAGGGTAGTGCCAGCTCTCTGTAGGATTATTTAGGAGCTAATTCTGTAAGAGAAGTAGTGAAAAGATGTATTACAGCCGACAAGTGAGCAGGCTGGAAGGGGAATGACTGCATATAGAACATGGGCCTGAGTGTAAATTGGTGCAGCCACTATGGAAAACACTATGAAGATTCCTCAAAAAATTAAAAATAGAACCACCATATAATCCAGCAATCACGTGTCTGGGTATTTATCTGAAAAAATGAAAAACACTCATTTGAAGATATATGCACCCCTATGTTCATTGCAGCATTACTCACAATAGCTGAAATATGGCAACAGCCCAAGTGTCCATCCGGAGATGGACAGATAGAGAAAATGCACACATGTACAATGGGATATGACCCAGCCATAAAAAAAGAATGAAATCTTGCCATTTACAGCAACATGGCTGGACCTAGAGAGCAATATGCTGAGTGAAGTAAGTCAGAGCCACAGAGACAAACACTGTATGTATGATTTCACTTACGTGTGGGATCTGAAAAACAAAGGCTCAAACGGCAAAACAGGAACAAACTCACAGACGTAAGAACAAACTGATAGTAGCCGGACGAGAGGAGGTCGGGGTGGATGAGAAGGCGAAGGGCAGGGAGCAGTGCAAGCGGCCGTCGCGGAGGAAGTCGGGGACCGCGGAGCACCGCACGGGGACCTCGGGCTCGGGTGTCTTAATGGCCGTGTGTGGTGCCAGGTGGGTACAGGCTCATTGTGGTGATCACTTAGTAAGGTAGATAGATGTCTAATCGTTATGTTGTATACTTGAAACTAACAGAAAATTGTATGTTCATGGTAGTTAAAAATAAATTTTAAAACAATGAACCTAGGTCGTTTTTAAACGACCTGCTCCCAAGACCACATTAGGACCTAGGAGACACTTAGAACTCCTACCATACTTCATGAAAATATCGCCACGTACATACCCTTAATCCACGTGAAATATAATCTTTTATTTAAAATTTAAAGTGTATTTATATTTTTACTTTTGGGGTTTTTGTGAGTCATTTAATTTATGATCAGCTGATGTTTGGGCACTCATGCCTTCTCAGGAATTCTTGTTAACTGAAAAAAGTCTAACTCGAAATTGTGTTTAAATGTAATGTAATCAAATGAAATGTAATCAAATTTAGTACAGAAATACTAACTTCTGTATTTAATGACGTTAATGTGTATTTGTGGACATTTAATTAAATAGTGTCCCATTTTGATTTTGTAGTTCTCAGCCTATTTTGAAGCCAATGACTTATTCTGTAGGCCTCAAACCTTAACAAGCTGCGTCTCCAAGCACTGCAGTCTCAGTGCCTTCTGGGCGCAGCAGCCCCGGCTGCTGGTCTCCCAACGGCGATGGCAGGAGTGAGGGAACCGCCTGCCAGCTCAGGGAAGTGCGCACCCTGAACTGTGGGCTGGGGGGTTCTCCACACCGTCAGAGGCGCCAAACTCCTTTTATTAGCTTGACTTCCACGAGGCGGCTTTGGCGCCTGATGAAGAAAGAGATGGCGGATCCAGTCAGATGTCATTTAATTTCTTTGACAGTTTTAGTCCAGAAAAAGGAGAGAAAACAAACAAACAAACAGCAAGATCCAAACAAGCCATGAGGAAGTCGTGGGAATCTTTGGGCTGGGTGCTGACTCCAGTCAAATTTAAGGACTAGTCTAAGTCAGGATAACGGAACCCTGATTGATGGAAATGTGCTTGGAATGCTGTGTTAGAAAACCGTGAAAAGTGTCCCAAGGTATCATGGGTGGCCCTGTCACCTTGCATGAATTCCAGGTATTTATCCACCCTCAAACCTCGTCAGTTTTATATTTCACATTTTTGTAGGTCCGGAATTCAGATGGGTTCCCCAGGGGTGCTGGAGAAGCACAGTGTCTGGGCTCCAGCTGGACTGACGTGAATGACTGTGAGCTGGGACAGCGGAGCTGGCCAGGCGTGTCTCTCCATCCGTATATGTCGTCTGCTTGTGGCTAGTCTGGGCTTTCTCGTGGCCTGGTGGACGTGGGATGGGCGAACTTCTTACAGAGCAGCTGGCTTCCTTCAGAGCGATCATTCGGAGGCCTTGCGGGGAGCGGCAAGTCTTCATTTCTGCCACGTTCCATTGGTTACAAACAAGTCTCGGAGCCCAGAGCAGGGACTGCCCGAGGGAGCGGATCCAGGAGGCGTGGATCACTGAGGGCGCCCCTCTGGGGACTGTCTGCGCACCAGGGTCAGTCTGTGGTCGGTAAGCATCGTAGGTCTGGGGGCGGAGACCCCAGTTTGCAGGGATGGTCAGCGTTTTTTAATCCTGGGAAGGCTCAAAACTGTATGTAGTAAGATAGTGCAATCAATCAAATATTTAGTAAAAACTTGGGGCTAAATTTAGGGATAATTTATGTATTCGGTGGTAGGCTTACGAGAGTTTGTCATATTGGTGTATCTGACAGATTCAGTTTGTGATTCCAATTTACATGTATAATTAACTCATCTAGTTTCAGATAAAAGGGAGAGGAGAACAAGTTTGTTAAACAATTTGGACTGTTTCAGAGAATTCAGGATTCAGTATAAATAAAAAAATTAATTTATTTAAATTTAGTAAAGTGGCTAAATAAAAGAAGTTTTGCTTTTTTAGGTTAGACATTGCAAGTCCTTCGAAAGAAATCAAGTACATTACACTCATAAATACAGTTTAAATATTTGGAAATATATAATTAAGTTGTAAATACGGTTGATTATTTAGAATATTTTGTTCAGTAGAAATTAATTAAATGGCAATCAAAAGTTTCCTTAACATGATTGTTAACATTCACTGTATTTATAAATAGAATGAAAATGAATTTAAAGCAGCCCTGGCTGGTGTAGCTCAGTGGATTGAGCGCGGGCTGCGAACCAGGCATCGCAGGTTCGATTCCTAGTCAGGGCACATGCCTAGGTTGCAGGCCATGTCCCCCAGCAACCACACACTGATGTTTCTCTCTCTCTCTCTCTCCCTCCCTTCCCTCTCTAAAAATAAATAAATTAATTAAATCTTTAAAAAAAAATGAACTTAAAGCTTCTACTCAAGTAGGCTGAATGAGAACTGGGACTTACAAATGTTCTACATTAACAAATTAAAAATCAGTTCTGTTTGAAGTGGCCACAAACAGCCCACCCTGGCACAAGAATCACCACAAACTGACACTCTGATGCTACCTCCTTCTTCCCGCTCCACTGAAGTCAGCCTCCGCTGCCTTGCCATCTCGTAACTGTTGACTTTAGTTCTAATCTCTATCGGTCTAGTAAGAGTTGAAGAGGTAGTCCTCACTTAACTCTCCTTGAATGAGGAAGTGGCCTCAGAGGCACCCAGGAGACAAGTCTGGGAGACTGCCTCTTCCCACACAGGTCCCGCTTGGGGGGCCTGAGCTTATAAGATTGGGGGAAAGGGAGCCCTTTAAAATAATATAAATTCCAAATATAAAATTATTGATGAAAGTAAACATATTTAGAATGAATAAGCATAATAAATTACAAATTAAAAATATTATACAAATTTAAAAGTTCAAAGAAATAACAATTTTATCAACCAACTGCTTAATGCATTCTATGTTTTTTCTATTTATTTGTTTATTTATTTATTTTTAGATTTTATTTATTTATTTTTAGAGAGGATAAAGGAGGGAGAAAGAGAGAGAGAGAAACATCTGTGTGTGAGACATACATTGATAGGCTGCCTCCTGCATGACCCCCACCAGGGACCGGCCCACAGCCCAGGCACGTACCCTGACCTGGAACCAAACCCTTGGTTTGAAGGCTGGCAATCAATCCACTGAACCACACCAGCCAGGGCACTACTTTTAAAATGTTTTTTTTTTTACTGCATACTCATTGCCTCTTCATATGACAATGATTTTTAAATAGAGAATAAAAATAGAAAAGATTGTATGTTCTTTTCTCTAGTATATATATCAGCTTGTTCTTCATTATAGGTTATTACAAAAGTTTCTTTCAGAGCCCTGGCTGGTATAGCTCAGTGGATTGAGCGCGGGCTGCGAACCAGGTATCGCAGGTTCGATTCCCAGTCAGGGCACATGCCTAGGTTGCAGGCCATGTCTCCCAGCAACCGCACATTGATCTCTCTCTCTCTCTCTCTCTCTCTCTCCCCCCCCTCCCTTCCCTCTCTAAAAATAAATAAATAAAATCTTTAAAAAAAATTAAAGTTTCTTTCAGTTTCACAATTTTGGTTGATAATGTAATATGAACTTTTAGAGCTTTTGTCAAATTTGAATAATCTTCTAACAATTTTTTTTTATATGTAAGCTTTAAGATTTGAAACACCTTTGCATAGGCTGGCTTCTGGCTCCAGACATTTTAAGCTTTTCCCTTATCTTTGGCCTCCTATATTAGCTCATGGGTTTGTTCGTGTCTCCATATAACCCTAACTTTCCCTTCTATGCACAGTGCTGGGTGATCGGCACAGTGGGAGGTAGGAGGGGTTTTCCTGGAAGCCAAGCTTATGAGATAATAGGTAGCAATAAGTAGCCTATGCTGGAATGAACCACATGATATAGCCCACTAAACCAAAAATAAACGTATTGCTAAAATCCGCTTATCGATGATACTGCGGCCTCTCCACCATCACCTTGTGACGGAGAAGTCAGAGTGGTAACAGAAATGCTCCTAACCAGCTGGGGGCTAAAACTCTTACGTTTGCAAATTTAACAAAAATACATAATGATATGATCACATAGCATGTGTATAATTGTGTCAAATTTTTAAAAATAATTTGGGCTTGATTGTGTATGCAAAATACATTAACTGTAAATCATTTGAAAGTTGAAAGTTTAAAGAATAAAATAGAAATTACCCATCATCCCTTGACCAAATCATAGTTGCTGTACATACTTTTAAATGCTCCATATTATATTTTAAAAAACATATTCATAGTCTAAGATGCAACATTTTGATAAGTCCAAGCTGAAGTAACTGTTTTGGCCACTTGGACTGTTCGCCCCACTAGGACTGTACACCTTGTATACAAATGGCCTCACTAAAACGTAAAAGATTAATTTACACAACATACCAAATAATGTGCCCAATCATTCTCTATTCTGTGCCTGACAACCACCCCACCCTCATCTACCCTTGAGCCTCATGTTACCCACCCAGAGTAGAGGGGTGGGGTAAAGCTTAGGAAATCATGAGACTATACTGTGTGGAAATTTGGCACAAGTGGAACCATTTAAAAAACGGAGTCAGTGCGGCCATTCTGGAGGACGTGCATTGCACGGTCTGCTCCTTGAACCTTTGGAACGTTTGAATGGGGAAAAACTGCCTTCGGATTGGGCCAGAGCACCAGCATCTTCTGAACTACTCTTTGTAGGGTTAACGGGAAAGCAGACATACTGACCACAAGTACTACACATTAAAGATTTTCTTAAAAATCAGTGAACAGCGATGCATAGCTAAAGAATAACTTAGGTTATTAGCGCCAATAGAAATTCCTTCCATCGATGTAATTATTTCCCTCTTCCTTCTCATAAAATACCCTAATTGGAACATGGGTTCTGCCTGAATCAGTGCTTTCCAAATCGCTTTTATTTAAAAATAAACACAAGCTTGTTGCCTCTCGCTTTGGCTTTTTAGTTTTAGGTTAACAACTGATATAAATAAATGAGTAAATGAATTGCCCCTCACTGACCAAGAACGGCAAGACAAACATAACCTTTATTTTGGGGTCTTTTTTAGGAATTGCATTCCAGGAGGCACGTATTTGAGTAAAAAAACCCCAACTTATTGTGAGGGGGAGAAGGGGACAGAGTAGGGGGGCTTATAAAAGGATTTCCCAAGTTGCTTTGAAAGAGCTGTGATTAGTGCTGGCAAGCAGACTTCCACCGTGCCACACGTGATTAATTGCTTATGTCTGTTACTAGGTGGAAAAAAACTTAAGTATGCTATTTAAAATAGTTATTTTATTTAAAAAATTTTTATTTTTCAATTACAGTTTATATTTAGTATTATTTTTTATTAGTTTCAGGTGGATAGTATCATGATCATACTACATAGAGTGGTCCCCCAGATATTGCCAGCACCCGCCTGGCCCCACACACAGTTGCTACAACATTATTGGCCGTGTTCCCTGTGCGGTATTCTACATCCCCATGACTGTTCGGGAACTCCCATTGCTACTTTTTAAGGCCTTCACCTTTTTCACCCAGTCCCCCAACCCCTCGCATCTGGCAACAATTGGTTCATTCTCTGTGTCTGTGAGTCTGTTTCAATTTTGTTTGCTAGTTTATTTTGTTCTTTAGATTCCGCATATAAGTGAAAATACACGGTATTTGTCTTTCTCTGACTGACATTTCACTTAGCACACTACCCTTTAGGTTAATTCACTCTGTCACAAATGGTAATATTTTATTCTTTTTTATAGCTGGGTAATATTCCACTGTGTATATGCATCACTATTTTTTATTCCTAGCTATGTTTTTTAGTGCTGGCTTATTTATTTATTTATGTTGATATCAAGGGTTTTGTTTAAAAATTGCTTAAAAAGAGGTATGATAACAATAAGTAAATGAGACAACAGTGGTGAGGGGGTGGCCATGTGTAAGGGTTGCTGGGTGGCACACATGCGACTGACCTGGGTCTGGGGTCCTGGAGGGTAATCTACATCGGGTGCCATCTGCTTCAGTCCTGGAATGAGAATCATGATGGTGGTCTTGAGTTGGTTAAAGATTTTTAACTTAGTATAGCTGGGAGGGTCTTCAGAAATGACTCCCAGGAGCTCCGTCTTCCCTTGGCACCACTCGTCAGTGTCCGGTGGTGGGGCCACGCGTGTGCCGTGACGTGTACCGCCGTGTGCAATCAGGGAGGAGGGGCTGGTCCTCTGTCTTACCCATAAGTTTCATTTAAGGTCAATTTACAGTGTTGTTCTTATAACATCTAACCATTTCTTTCCATTGTGTGCAACAGCTAAATTCTGTGCTTCCATAATTTTGTCTTTTAAACCTTCAATTGCTGCCTCTGCTGGTAACGTAGGTGCTTCCATTAGGGGCTGACTGTTTTAATGCTACTAACTTAGCAGCGTTGTCAGCCAAATGATTACCATTTTTACTCTGTTTGCCGCTGAATGTCCAGGGTCTTTTACGATTGGCAAAGATTTAAGTAATTGAATAGCCTCTAGGAGTTCTAAGACATAGAACTGTTTTTTTGTCTTTTGTCCAGAAGTCAAGAATCCTCTGTTTCCAGAACATACAAAGTCTCGGACAGCAGAGGTGTGCCTACTGTCAGTGTGTTAGCAGTTTTACCTTCCACCATGTTGCAAGCTCAGATTAATGCACAGAGTTCTTGTTGAGCAGAGGTTGCCTGAGGCGTTGGACTGGCCTCCACGGTTTATTTAGAGAGACAATCATATAGCCTCCTTGAGAGTGGCCTGCTTTATCTTTAGGTGGGAACCTTCGTAAACCAAACTAATTCAGCATTTTTGAAAGATATTTCCTGTAAATCATTTTGAGGAGTTAGTACTTTGTTTAGGTCAGGCACTCATGAGGAGTTTAGTCGGCAGAGGGAAGAGAGTAAGAGGGTCAGGGTTTTACAAGAACAAGTCACGTTAGATAAAGACAATGAAAGAACTTCATAGGAGGCTAGTCTGCTAGCAGAAAGGTGCTGAGTATGGTGAAAGCTAAGTAAGACTTCCATAAACAAAGCACATGAAGAGTCACTGGAGGGCCCATTCTGATCTTTTTCAAATGTGTAGTGAATTGGCAGTGGCTGCAATAGCTCTCACACAGGGAGGGAGACCTTTGGCCACCAGATCAGATTGTTGGCTACAGTATCCAATGGGCCTGCGTTGGCTTCCACGTTGTTGGGTCAAGACACCTAAAACACTTCTCTTTCTTTCACAGACAAAAAAGAAAAAAAGCAATTGATAATTAGGATGTCTTAAAGCAGGTGGATCATAAAGATTGCCTTTTATTTCTTTGAAGGCTCTATGGAATTCCTCTATCAACATGAGGGGCTCCGTCTGGTCAGTCTTGGGAGAGAGTGTAAATGTTGAGCCACGACAGGAAATTAGGGATTCACCTTCTCCAATATCAGCCCAAACCTAGGAATCTCCTGAGTTGCCTTTTAGTCATGGGGAGAGGAAAATTTAAAATTCCCTGAATTCTGTCAAATCCAAGGTGGGACCGTTACCAATAATTAAATATTTAACTTGAGTTTTACTGGAGTTTTTTTTTTTTAGATATCCTATGTCCCTTTCTTGTTAGTTTTTGAAGGAACTATGGATAAGTCTTCTTGAGGACCATTATTTAAAAACTCAAGGTGTCTTGGCTGGTGTGGCTCAGTGGATTGAGGGTCAGCCTGCAAACCAGAAGATTGCCGGTTTGATTCCCAGTCAGGGCGCATGCTTGGGTTGCAGGCCAGGTCCCCAGTTGGGGGTGCGTGAGAGACAATTGGTCGATGGATCTCTTCCACATTGATGTTTCTCTCCCTCTCCTTCTCCCTCCCTTCCCCTCTCTGTGAAAATAAATAAAGAAAATCTTTTTAAAAAACCCTCAAGGTATAAGAATATTTCCCTCCTCTAGAGAAAAAAATGTGGGATTTGTAAGATTCAAGAGAGTCTCATCCTAGGAAATGAATAGGGCAGAGGGAAATGAGAGAAATCAGTGGATTTTTTGAATAGGTCCAAGTTGAAGAGCAATTGAAAGGGATTCAAAGAAGTCATGGGTTGATAGCAATCTCCCACCCTTTTTAGTATTTCAGGGAAGGGGGAATGGTGAAGCTTGTGGAGTATCTACTGGGGCCTTAGTTACCCCATTCCCAATAGTTAGATCAACTTCTCTTAAAGCATTAGGAGAATGGGAAAAAAATCCCCTTTTGATCTTTGAAGCAGTCCTTTTGCTGAGAAAATTTAGGTTGGAATCCTTGAGAGGATTTGCAAATTTTATGGACTGTAGACCTTGCAGTTGCCTTTTTGAGCTTTAAATATTTTTTTCCCCAAATCCAGGCTTTTGCAGTAATTACAAGCCCCTTTGAGTGGTGGTTTCCTTGGGGGATCTTGAAGAGTGGATTCAGCTATCTTTTCCTATAACTGTGGGCTTATTATTTGAGTGCTTAAATTTGGGGACCTAGGAGTGTATAGCTTTCTTGTATTTTTTGGGATACTTCAGGAGAACTACTCAGCATAATTTACTAAATCATGGGTTTGCATGTGGCCCAATTAGTTGCATTTTTTTTTGTGACCTGTGTTCAAGTTCATCTTTTAGACCTTCAACAAAAGCTAAATTTAAAAAACATTGAAGTGTCATCATTGACTTCATCTATGAGAAAATGCTGTTTTAAGACTTTAAAAAATCTATCATCATAATCAAAAACAGTTTCAGTAGGGCAGGCCTGTAGGAGGAGCTCTCATAAACTACCCATTGCAAAAGCCCTGTCAGAAGAACCCTCCGGTTATAACGGCCACGCCCACTCCCTCTTCCCCTCTGTATGAGGGCTTTTACTCCTTCCATTCCCCAGGGCCTGGCACATGGCTCACCGTGGCTACATGCACCAAACTGCACTTCTTTCTTTTTTCCCCAATAAATCTTTATAAAAAAGACTCAATTAACTTTTTTTGTTTACAGTCAACAGTATGAAATAAAATCTGTTACCTTCTGTTAATCTGTCTTATGTCAATTTAATTATTAGACTAGCCAACAGAACCTAGAAGGGTAGGGGGGAAATTTTTCCTTCACTACAATACGTAATTATTTCTTTTCTCTGTTAATCTGTTTTACAGGGTGGTCTTAGCCATGGACTCAGAAGGGTAGAGGAAAATTCATTATTACGCTACATGAAGATTCAATAAGAAAGCTGTGACCTGGAAGAGGGCCCTAAGCAATCATACAGGCATTCTGATCTCAAAATTTCAGCCTCTAGAACTCTGAAAAATTTATAAGCTCCTGGTTTATGATATTTTGTTATTGTAGCCCAAAAAGACTAAAACACATGATGACTAAATAGAGCACCAGTTTCTGAACAGAGTCCTAAACCACAAAGGGAAAAAGAAAAGTAGTTGGGAAAACTAGAAAAATTTGAATGGAGCTGATAGACTGGGTTCTTGTGCTGTCTCAGTGTTGATTTTCTGACAGGGATGGTTACAGGCGGTGATACAAGAGAGTGTCCTTGTTCCTAGGGGTTACACATTAGTACTTAGGGGTGATGGGGCGTCATGTCAGTGTGTGTGTATGCTCCTATACATATGCACAGAGAAGGGGGAGGGGAGGAATATCGAGATAACGCAGTAAACAAGGACTCTGAGAGAAAGAGAAGCTGGTGTTCCTTATACTGCTCTGGCAACTTTTCTATAGATTTAAAACTATTTCAAAATTTAAAAAAAAAACTTGCTTAAAAGAAAAAGCAACAAAAATTTGTGACCTGGACCCTAAGTCTTATAGGAAAGAATAAGAACAGAAACTTAAGAGTCCCCAGTTAAATAAACAAAAAACCCTAAACCCTAAAACATGGTGCTGAGATGGGTTTTGAAATAAAAATGGTTGTTTCATTCATCCAATCATTTTTGTTGATTTCTACCATGCGGCAGGCCCATGTCAGGTGCTGGACCAGCTGTCAAGATGAAGAAGACATGAGCCCTAGTGACAGATGTGTATAAACAGGACTAGAAACTTCAGCCAAGATGATACAAGGAATCTATGCTTTAATCGCCCACTGAGGTCAAAAGATAGGATACTTACTGGTGTTAAATTACACAAGGAGACCGTTAGACTGAGGCAGCTCTAATACCTTAGCAGCCAATGTAAATAAAGCAAAACCTAAGCCTGTGACTGCCTGAGGTTAAGAAATTAATACCCAGGGACTACCAATCACAGCCAACCAACTAGTCTTTCCCAAATAATGCGAATGCTTAAGCTATAGCCAATCAAATAATTTATTCCCTTTTCTCTATAAAAGTCTTACCCCTAACTTCTTCCAGTGGATTGCTCCTAACCACTTCTGGTTTGTTGCTGGCCAATTTGAGTTGAATTTTGCTCAAATAAACTATTTTTTTGTTTATTAAAAATTTTGTATTGTATTTTTTCCATTATCACTCAGTACTCCAATACTCTCCTCCCTCAACCACCACCACTCTGTTGTCCGTGTCCACGAGCCCTTTTTCCTCTTTGCTTCATCCCTCCACCCCCTCATTCCCCGCTCTTAGCTGTCATCCTGCTCTCTGTCTATGAACCTGTCTCTATTTTGCTTGTTAGTTCAGTTTATTCATTAGATTCCACATATAAATGAAATCTTATGATATTTGCCTTTCTCTGACTGGCTTATTTCACTTAGCATAATGTCCTCCATACTGTCAAAAAGGATAATTTTTAAAATGTTTAATGTGCCTCGGACTACCTTTTGACACAAGTAAAACACATAAAGAAAAAAACCAAAAAGATACAACTGAGCTCAGAAACCAGACATACATTTCTACGGGCCAGAAGCTGAGCAATAAGCAGGGCTGACGGGGCAGGCTCTGGGCCTGGAAACAGACACTGTGGCCAGCGTTGTGATCCTGCCAGAAAAGCTGACTGAAAACAAGCCCTGTCTGAGCTAGAGGAGTAGGGGTGGGGTAGATGGAGGGAGCTGCCCTGAGCCAAGCTCATAGCTAGAAGCCAGGGTCTGGGGTGGGGATCTTCCCTATTAGTGAAAAGAAGAGAAGTCTGAGTCGGGCAATAAGAAAAATGTAGCATTTCGAAGAAGGAAAATCATGAATACTCACACTGTTCTGGGTGCTGTGAAATCTGACAGGCGAAAAAAAATAAGATACCTACTAAGAAGGATTCCTGGTGGCTAAACTGGGCTCAAATGCAAAAGCACAGCCTCGCAGCCATTTCTGCGCAGGGGCCTCTCATGCAAACTGCACTTCATGGACAAGCCTGCGTTAAACTCCCTTCATACTGAATTGCCTGTGTGCACAGTGTCTGTACCCTTTGAACCAGTCCTTACTAAGTTTTCCCGGAATCCTATTACAACCAGGAGGATTAAGGCTTTCCTTTACCCAATTATAGCTGCACAGCTCTGACCAATCAGGACAGTGCCTTTTGGACCAAGCAAACTTTGAGGATTTGGTGTCCTTATTTGCATGAGGACAGACCAATCAGGAATCGGGGTTGGGGACTTCTATCCATATAAGCCAGTTTCCCCCTGGCTCACAGAGTGCAGTTTACATTCAAGAGTGTGTTTCCCAGTTAGATCTGAAGTTCTGAAGACATCTCACCGGAGCAGTGCAGACCCTTCCAGAGCAGCCTCCTAGCTGAGCTGTATCACACCCCAAATTGGAGATTCCTGTTGGCATTGAATTGTTTCTGATGACAATTGGTTGACAGTGCTTTGCACATACTAACTGGTTTAATTCTTTCATGAACCTACGGGGAAGAGGACTAAGCTGTGGAGAACTTAGTTTGTTCAAGGTAAAAATGCTACTGAGTTGTTTGGTCACCAGGCTATTACTTAAAAGACTAAGGTCTGAATGCCTAAGCCATGTCACAAGCTATGATTGCTTACGGGCACTGAAGGATTCCAGACCGGAAAAGGAAGAGGGCCGAGTACAAAGACCAAGGTGCTGAACACAAAAACCAAGATGGTGACGGTGCATGTGTACAAAAAGGATCGTGTGCAAAATGGCTAAGTGTAACAGGAGAATAACTATGCGTGTCTGAGAGACTTTAATCACTCCGTGCCACAGCCTGTCAGTACAGAAGGCTCCTTCCCAGTCAGGGAGAAGGTGCCATTACAGCTTGAACTCACCCTTCTCCATTCCTTGGTCAAAGAATAAAGTTTCCGCTTTGCTTTATCTAACTCAGTTTTGTTCTTTTGGTGAGAAATGCCCTGGGCACGAGGACCTTGGTTTGGATCCCAGATGTGGAAAGGTCAGTAATAGTTTTTCAACCTGTGCCCCCCGGCATAGTGGACCCCCTTGAACCTCTGGTGGAAGTTCTAGCATGCTTCCCCTTTTGCTGTGAGTGAGAATGTCTTGGGTTCTGTTAAATAGCTTATTCTGAATAGGAATCCAAATTGGTAATTACCTCTTCTTAAAAATCAATTCTATGATGTGAATGCTTTTGCACGTCAATATTTCTAAAATTGGAAAGCTTCCCAGAATTCCTGTCAGCCAGCAGGTGTCTGTGAGCTGGTTTTCCTGACAGCTCACAGACACCAAATGAGGGTGAAGGAAACTCTGTAGACGTTTTCAGAAATGTTCCATCACCTGTGGTCCGATCAGCACAGAGACCAATGTGATGTGAAAAAAACATGGACACCAGTGTCTGAATCAAAAACATGGACACCCATGGACTTTTATGCATGTGCAGAGTAATGTATAATACAAATTAACATCTATGTTAAAAGAGCTCTTTTTGGTAATATAAAATAAAAGTATCATGTGATAACAAAGCATTATGGGAAGGTTTCACGGGCAGTTTCCCTGAACTGTTACACAGGGCATCTCTGCATCCTACCACCAGTGGCTTCCTGGGTTTCATAAAATCTAACATATCGCTTTTATTTCTCTCATAGCTCCAAACTAGGGATTGGTTCTGCGACACTACCTTTGAAACCCCCCATAGCAATTTAGGGCAGAAATAAAACCCAAATTACTATTCAAAGTCCTTTTTTTATACTTGAATGTCCAGAAGGCCAGATGGAGGCCACCACACACCTGCTGGACAGAAGGGGACAAGCCCTGGTGAAAGGCAGCAAAAGAACTTCACACTCAAAATGAGCCTGTTATTCTACACACCCAAACCCATGACATTTAATCAAGCAGCCAGTAGACCCAAAAAATCACAATAGGAAACCTCTCCAGGTGAAATTCAGGGCATGGAGCAATATGAAAAATACTTAAAAGTAAAGATTTATGATGCTCCAAGAGATAAATGAAGATGTAATTTGTATTAAAATAATAATTTTTAAAGGAAGTAATTTAAAAAGGATATGAAAATTAATCCTTTTAAAAAGTTTTGAGGTGAATTTAGATATTTATTGAACAATATTACTTGTGTGCTAAGAACTTTTTTAAGTGCTTTATGTATATTGGCTCTCTTAACATCATAAACACCATGAAGTAAGTACTATTATTTCCTTTTTACAGGTGAGAAAACTGAGGTCCAGAGAAGCTAGCAATTTGTCTACGCCCATCAGCTAATCAGTGCGAGCAGTGGACTTGCCCCCACGCAGGCTGGCAGCAGAGCCCTGGCTGCTATGGCACCTGAATTCTGCCTGTGACTGAACCTTGAACAGACTGCTGAGGAGAAGACTTATAAATTGGCAGATTAGAAAACTGAAATACATCACACAGAATTAAGTACAAAATTCAGTTTAGCACAAAATTCACAAGGGATAAGCAAATCAGCAACCAGCAGGTGTAAAACGTAGAGGGTAGACAGAGAGCGCCTACCCTTTGTCTGTTAGGCTTTCTAGCCCAGGACAAAGAAGTCGGTGAAGAAGCAGTGTTGGAAGACATAATTGAGAAGAATTTCCCCAAATTAAATAAACATGTCAATCCTGTAGGGACTATTGAAAAGAGAATTTGTGAATTGAAATAAATCTAAACAAAGAACTGAAAAAAATCTAAATAGGATTCAATGATGTGCCAGAAACAAAGGGCACATGCCCCACAAAGACTCTGACATGGAGCATAATTCTCGTCAGCTGCAATAGGTGACACTGGAGTAACGTTTTCAAGTATTCAGCGACTATAAATTCGAAAAGGGTTCTCTGCCCAGTAAGAGAGTCATTAAAGACTGAAGGCAAAATAAAAGACTTTTCAGATGTAAGATGAACAAGAGAATGAATCAGCCACAGATTCTCCTGAAAGATCTGTAAAATACGTCAGCAAGAAAAAAGTGAACCAAGGATACAAGAAACAATGGCAATATAAATCGACAACAAATGACAATGTAATTAATTAAATATAAAAAACTCTTCTTTGTTGAAATGTGTAGAAACAGCGCTGGCCGGTATGGCTCAGTTGGCTGGAGTGTCGTCCTGTAGAACAAAGGGTTGTGGGTTTGATTCCCAGTCAGGGCATGTACGAAAAGGCAATCAATCCATGTTTCTCTCTTTTACATCAATGTCTTTCTCTTTGGCTCTCTCTCTTTTTCTCCCTTCCGCAGTCTCTAAAAGCAGTGAAAAAATATCCTTGAATGGGGATTTTAAAAAATGTGTAGAAATAGAACGTATAATAAAAATAAGATGTGGGAATGTTTTAAAGGCAAAGTGCTCCATCAGCCTCGCAGTGGCCAACTCTACACTTCTTTAGAACCATTTGGAGCTGAGTATCTGTATGTCACAAATTTAAGTATAACTCTTGCTGAAGGTGAAAGTGCCTCCTAAGACGTTCATGTCTCAATTCTTGGAACCAGTGAGTAGTAAAGACTTTACAGGTGTAATTAACCTAAGAATCCTGAGAAGGAAAAATTATTCTGGGTTACCTGGGTGAGCTCTAAGTACAACCACAGAGTCCCCAAGAGCGAGCTGAAGGGAGATCTCACAACAGACAACAAGGAGAAGGCAATGAAGGCGACAGAGGCAGAGACTGGAATGACGTCGCCCCAAAGCAAGGAACGCTGGCAGCCACCAGAAGTTGAAAGAGGCAGGGTAGGGAGAGCCTGGGCAGGGAGCTCAGCCCTGCTCACAGATCTTCCTTTCAGACTTCTCTCTGCGGAACTGTGGGAGAGTCGACTTCTCTTGTTACAGGTCTCAGAATTTGTGGCCATATGATGCCACAGCTGCAAAAAAGGTAAGTAGCCTAAATTAAGAACAAAACAAAATACCTTTCTCTAGCGTTAAAACAAAAGAGGTATAAAGAAGCCCACACACAATAACAACAATAATTATAATGTGCCGATGAATGATGCTGACAGATAAACATAGGAAAGATCTCAGTGGAGAAAATTTCAAAACTTTGTTAATTACTCTTTAGGAGGGAAGAAGAGGGAGAGGAGGAAGGGAGTGAACTCAAGCCTTGAGAGTATCTTCACGTTTTATATACTTTAAAGAATCTTGAAGCAGATATGCCAAAAAAATAAAAGTGAGGACACCTGTAATAGCATAAACAATAAAAATAAAATAACAGGTTTTATTTTGGAAAGTATGGCAGACAGTTAAGAGTCCTTTAAATTCAGTGATGGGTATCCCAGTGTGATATCGTTTTCTGCTCTTGTTCTAATATTTGTAATATTTCACAATAAGAATCTAAAAGAATGAAAGCAAAAATAAAATACTCTGGGGCCTTTTCCTATAAAAGTGGACAGAGGGTTAAAAGATAAGGTTATGTCTTCCTGGACGCTGTAGACGGAAAGAACCGTGCACGGTGTGACGTCATCAGGGGCTGTGGGATCCTGGCAGCGGCTGACGGCGGAGTCTGGCGCAGATGGAAGCAATAATCCCTAAGTATGAGGGACGGTGGACGTGCCCCGCCTGTGTTCTTCTCTTGGTTTTAAAAAGATTCCAAAGCATGCATGACTCAAACAAACAAATACTTTCGACAATTTTTTTTCATGTACTGTCTTCTCCAGATTACTTGGAAGACCTAGAGATGTTACCTGGACGGTAGTAACTGACCCAGACATGTGAGGAAGGAGACCGGCCCCAAATCAGTGCGAGGTCGCGTAACACGCGGAGACGATCTGCACCAGAGTCTGCACCAGAGTCTGGTTCCAAGTCCTGGTATGCAGTTAACCCACCGTGAGGCATCTACTGTTTCATCACATGTAGAACAAGAAAATAAGTTGAAGCACCGTGTAGGGTCATTTTTGACATTATGCCATAGCTACCTCTCAGTATGTTTGGCCTTTTTTATACATTAAGTAAGCCAACCAAATAAATCCACCCCCAGAATAAATGAAAAGTGAAAAACCTGGATTCTTGTGTGAAGCAGTTTGTTTCTGCTTTTTGTGTGAATTTTCTCATCCCCATTAGAACTATATTTGAGAAAATAGAACTATCCAAAAAACTTCTGAAGTGGCAACCCTCCATTCTTGCAAATAAGGCCTTAGGATTATTTTTTACTGAGTGGTTTTGATATTTCAAAACTATATTAAGAGAATTCTGAAGACCTCTACCCAAAAAAGAAAACAAGTGAGAAAGCACTCCGAACAATGACCGAAGGAAATAGTTAGGTTGAGCTGAGTCTGCCTGTTCATGTACTGAGTCTTCACTAAAGGAAACGTCAGCCTAGGGGATCGCTGGCAAAGACCACTGGCCGCCCCGGGCGTCCACTCTCTCCTTCTTCCTGTTATCAATGTCACCACTGGAGTTTTAGCGGGGCAGTCGGCTCCCCAGCCAAGGGTTGCTGTTCTCAGCTGCCTTGGTGTGCAGATGTGGGGTCTGGCTGATGGATGCAAAAGGAAGATACAGGAGCAACTTCTAGGTCTCATCCTTTAAGGAGAGGAAGCTTCATGCACTTTACCCATAAATTGATCGGTAGATGTTTCTCACATTTTCCCCCCTCCCGAGTGCTGAAATTCAGATGTGGTGCTGATGAGACAGCTTTCCCTGGGGAAGAACACAGGAGGGAGCAACAGGATGGCGGGAGCCTGGGTCCCTGGATGACTCTGAGGAGCAGAGCCCCTCCACCGGGACTGCGGACTGCTCGCCTGTGGACTTTCTCGTGAGAGAGGAATTTAATCCGTCTTGCTGAGCTCCAAGGCTGTGAGTCCCTGTTACAGTGGCTTAGCCTCTGCCCGAATTAATGGGATGACTGAACAGGAACTTGAGTTTTTAATAGAAGTCCCAGAGGAGATGGGAACTTTTGTCAGGGACCTGTGACAGCCAGCAAGATCAGGAACAAATGCCAACTTGAATCTAAACAAAGGAAATAAGCAGAAAAATCCTCATAGAGAGACATTCTGCAAAACAATTGGTCTGGATTTTTAAAAAATGTCATTGTCATAAAAGACAAAATAGAGGCTAGGGTACTAGATTAAAGAAGCTGTATGGGTCATGACAAGGAAACGCAATACGTGGTCCCTGATTGGACCCTACATCCAAATAGACATATATTTGTATACTACAGAAGACGTTATTGACACAACTCAAAAACAGAATACAAAATGCGCATTGTATAATAAAACAGTGCCGGTGTAACGTCTCCTGAGCATTGCACCTGCCTTGTTGTTACAAAAATGTGGGAAACATCTACCGATCAATTTATGGGTAAAGTGTTCAGTGTCTGCCACTTATTTCCAAATGGTTCATTAAACTAATAATAGTTGTGGTACTAATAATTTGTACATATGGAAAAATACTGAAAACTCACACACCTAGCTGAATCTGGCCGATGAGTATATTAATGTCTTTTGTACTGTTCTTATGGTACAAAGCACTCAGTGACAGACTGCCTGGGCTCAAATTCTGGTGCTCTCATTAATTAACTACAGAATGATGATCATGGGCCAGTCACGTAAATTCACTAAGCCACAGTTCTCTTATCTTTAAAGGCGGAGAGAGTAAAAATAGTAACTACTTCCTAGGGTGGCTGTGAACAGTAAGTGAAACCGTATGCATACAACTAAGTGCTGGGTTCATACCAGTGCTCAGCTGATGTGAGCCACTGGGAGTGTGGGGCCTTCCCATCTCTCTGTCAGTATCCACACTGCTCCCACTTTTATGTTTTATGCCCCAGTCACAGCGAACCTTTTATCCCCCGGAATGTTCATGCTCTCACTCACCTATGGGCCTTTGTATATGCTACTCCCATGGCATAGAATGCCCTTCCCCAGCCATTTAGCTAATTGCTCAGTTGTGCCTGTTTCATTTCAGACCCCTCCCCTAACCTTCTCCACTCCCCACCCCCAGTGCTGGTGTAGCTGCTGTACAAACCTGCCCACGTGCTCACACAGGCCCAGGATGGCCAGACACTATGGAATGAGGTTCAACAGTTGTTACATGGATGACCCAGACCACATTCCCAGCATAATCAGACAGATTTTGAAACGTACTGTCCTGGCATGAAAATGGTCCACGGAGAAACTGAAAAACTAGTAGCAGAGACTAAGTCACTAACGAGAGGTTTTTTTCCTTCTCCTCCCTATGACATGCTCTGCATTGCTGACTCTCCTTTAGCCACATCCCCCATAGCCCAGGGTGGAGGGAACCATTCAATCACCTCCGACCAATCCCCAGGCACTGGCCTTGTTCCCTGGCTTGGAGATGTTAGGCAGACCTCCTTGAAACAGAGAGCTACTGAAACTTTCCTACTGATACTCAGAGCAGCAGCTCTCAGCCCTGGGATTCGGACTCCTGGAAAGCTAACAACCACCGAACACACCATCCTTTTGGTTCCCAGTGAGTTGCAGAGCCTGGCACCCGGGCTGATCGTGTCCTATTCATATAAGGCATGAATATCCACGGCCTGCAGGGGTAAGGCAGGATCTGCCTTCTGTCACTGTAACCTTGACAGGAAGTGGCTTTGAAGATGACCGCTTGACTAGCAGTAGAAAAAAGTTGGCACGATGAGAGCGTTTCCCTCTGGTTACTCCATTCCTTCCACTGCCCTCTGACTTGGCTCCTGTTCTCTGTATCATAACATGTTGTCCTCTCTTACGTCTGAGTACAGCTGGGGTCATTTCTGTCCAAACTGCCTTCCAGGGCAGACACCCAAGCTTCAAGGACTCACAGTCTGTGCTCAGACCATCATATGGACATCTGAGGTGGGGCACACAGACGCCCTGGGAGCTGAGTTCTGCTGCCTTTGAAGGGTCTGCACCTCTGAGGGGCTGGGGGATAAAGTTGCCTTCCACAGTGGGTTTGTGAGGGTGAGCCACAGTGAGTGTTAGCCACGTAAACGGGACACAGTGTCAAAGAAAAGTGTGTCACACGTGCGGGAGGAGAGCCGAGTCGCTCTTATCCAGAAACTGACCAAAATGCCACCTCATGCCATCTATCCCATTATTCTAATTATTTCACCAGGATTTGCGGAAACAGGAAATTCTTACAATCCGTTCAACCCCAGAAGCGACCGAGGAGCGGCAGCTGCGGTGTGCAGTGTGTGCATGCTGCAGGACACCGAGAGGATGAAGCCCGCCTATCCTTGAGAAACACGGAGACCAGTCACCCCAGGCACAGTGCCACCTGCAGTGCCATCTTCGTCACTCCCTTGGCAAAAACTGGCATTTTTTTCTCCCTTCACATAGAGGTTGTCTATTTTCTTAACTAATTTAGTTTCCCGTGTCTGGTATCTTTCTATGCAGTCCTTTTAACACTTTCTTGAGGTACATTCTAGAACTACATACCCAATCTTCCTGTTTTAGACAAAATATGAATTTCCATAAGATGGAGTCATAATTTCTGCTTGCTTCTCACTGTTTAAGGTGATAGCCAATGGCAGGTTGAGGTCTGCCGACTTTAGCAGCACATTAGACTGTCTCCCTCAGCTGAGTATGAACTATCGGGTGAGGCATGACAGCTTCCAAATCGGTTTGCCCGGCTGTGGCAGGTGTGTTCACACGAAGGCATCTGATGCTCCTGTGCCACTTTTCTGACAACTTACCCCTTCACCCTGGTAGTTTGACAGACTCTCTACTTAAATTCTCAGTAGCTCAATGATAATTCTATTCTTTGGTGAATATCCTTTTTCTTTCTTTCTTTTTAAGTATTTTTTATTGATTATGCTACTACAGTTGTCCCAACTTTTTTCTCCCCTTTATCACCCTCCTCCCTGCACCACTCCCCTCAACACTCCAGCGTTCCCTCCCTGCCTTATGCCCATGGGTTGTAGGTATAAGTTCTTCTCCATTTCCCACACTACTCTTGACCTCCCCCTGTCTATTTTGTGCCTACTTATTATGCTTCTTATTCCTTGTACCTTTGCCCCCATTCGCCCCTCCTACTCCCCACTGACAACCCTCCACATGATCTCTGTTTCTGTGATTCTGTTTTTGTTCTAGTTGTTTGCTTAGTGTTTGCTTTTCAAGTTCAGTTGTTGATAGTTATGACCTTTTGGAAGACTTCTTGAAAAAGGAGGTTTCATGATGAGAAGTTGTAATCAAGAAACATGGTACAAAGAGGGACAAGGGGCTTAGGAACCAGACTAACTTAAAATCGTGTCCTACCCTCTGCCAGTTACTCCATATGTGGACTTGGCCCAATCACTGAACACTTCTGAAATCTGGTTCCTTAGCAGCAAACTGAGGTAACAGTACTAACTGTGCAGAGGTGTGAGGATTGGGGGTAATATCCATAAGACAAGTTGAGAGTGGCTACAGCACTGTCTAATAGAATTTTCTACAATAATGAAAATTCCCTATTTGCCTATCTTATATGGAAGTTACTAGTCATAGGTGGGTACTGATTATTTGCAATGTGGCTAGTGTGACCGAGGAACTGAGTTTTTAACTGTATTTAATTTCAGTGTAAATAACCTGATGTAGCTCCTGTGTTAGACGTCACAGCTCCAGACTATGTTAGGTTCTCAATGGATGATAGTCATTGATATGGTTAATAGTGGGAAGTTTTGATTTCCTGAAAGATTGTCTAAAACAAAGAACAAAAACCCCAAAACAACTCCAACAAACCAAGAATTTTCTTTAAGTGTTCTGAGAGTTTCTATGAGGACTTATGGCATATAACTCATCTTAATATGGCCTTTAAGATGCTCACGCCTCACGCCTCTGTTTTCGCCCCAGCCCTGAAACCAGCGGCTACGCCAGAACTTCCCTCCCTCCTCACTGCTGGCACGGTCACCTCTGCTGCCATCGCTCCCATTAAGGGAGAGTCCTCTGAGCTCCTAGGCTGAGAACCCTGTCCCCCTGGCACTGCAACTGTCAAAACGCCGAAGATGCCGCACCAGTTCCTGAGAGCGGGTGCTTGCTCACTCAGTGTCTGAGATCAGCTCCGTCCAGAAGCTTCTTAAAAAAAATTCCGACTGCATCAGATCCCACATCCTACACCCCTTTCACCTTGTCATCATAATACAAAACAGGCTTCAAGATTATTCAGTTCAGCCGACAGATCCAGCTGAAAGTAATTTTATCACTCTCACATTTCTCAGTAGTAACTCTATATGTTTCTAAAAATACTGACCATCCTCTGCCAGGTGACCTTGGAGGCCTCAAGGTCTAAGTAACTTGGGCTGCTATAGTTCTGACCCCTCTGAACCCCAGTGAGCCCAGCCGTGAGATGGTTCTAATTAGGAAACTTCCTTTGTTTGTGGTTTAGAGCCTTGATTTTATAGTCCAGATGATTAGGTCTGACCCTGACACATAGCAGCTGAAACAAAGTCAACAAGATTAGTTGCTTGCTTTATACACCAGAGGTAACGAGACTGATATCAGAATTTGCTAGAAATCCCAGAAGGATGCAGAAAATGATGAGACAATAGCCAGAACCTTGAGCAAGCGGGAGAAGTTTTAGCCAGAGAGACATACTACTTTGAGGGAAACATATTTGATGCCTGGTGACTGATACAAAATAGGCAAAAAGCGAGGCGAAACCAGACATAGAATGTTTAAGCTAGGATGACCTTAGGGGTAAGCCAGTTAGTCTGTTTGTCACGCAGAAAAACTGCAGCCTCCACTGTGGTTTCCCAGAGTCATGCAGGTAGTGATGGCGGCACTCAGAACTGGTCTCCCCTGGCTCTCATTCTCGTGTCCATTCTCATGGTCTTTGAAGTGCCCATGTCTCAGGTTTTTTTGTCCTTTCCCAATATACCAGAAAGCTGTCCCATCTGGGATTAAATCATTTTCTTCTTATGGACCACTGCACCCTTGGGCAAGGGAAGTCACCTTCCCCATTAAAGAAGATGTTCTTTATTCAGCCCAAGCCTTGCCAGCAGCCCCAGAGCTCAAAGGAAGGCTGCGGTGTTGGTGGGCTTGTGAGTCACGTCAGCATGGAGTAGGAGAAGCTCCACCCATGGACTTCTTCTAAAGTGAATTCAGGACCTCCAGGAGCACCTGAGGTACTCAGCTCCCCAGGGATGCAGAGTTTGCTGAGCAGGTACCTGAGAAGTAACAGATAATGCAGAACTCAGTGTTTACTGCCCAAAAGAAATGCGATGCAGTCCCCCAGCAGGATCCCAACCCCCTGCACAGGAACACACTCCTGACCCACCCTCTGCAAAGGCAAATTTCTGTTATGGATTCAACCACATTCTCCAGAAACAGGAGTGCCCACCACATGGCAGGGTATGTTCCTAGCTTGTGAGGCTGGAGGGCACTAAAGTTTACCGTGAGAGTTGATTTATTCATTCCACAAACATTTATTGAGTATCATATTCTGTTCTAGTTGCTGCAAAACCTATAGAAAACGGACATCATTGAGTCCATCAGAAATATTTACTGACTTCTCTGGATGCTAAAGGCATAGATCGCGCCTGCCTTCTGTGACTCTGCGGCACATTGTTTGCCCCTCTGTGAAGGCCCAGTTCAATTTTTACTATTGATTTGTGCATGTTTGCTTCCCCTTTCCTCCAGGACAAGGAATGGAGACTTCCTCATCACAGCCGAATGAGATAGGCACTTCTGTTAGCAGTTTCCAGAGACCAATACAATTGATGGTGACAACTCTTTATCATTCAGTTCAATTCAACAAGTATCCATTGCTCACCTACTGTGTGTTTGCCATTGTACGAGGTGCTGTGGGGTGTTGCTATTGAATGTAGATTGAATGCTGTGTTCTTCCACCCCACAAAAAATTCCACAGGTTGAAATCTAATCCCTCATATTACAGTGTTAGAAGGTGGGACCTGCAGGAGGTAACTAGGTCATGAGGGTGGAGATTAGTGCCCTTATGAGACACCAGAATGCTGGCCAGCTCTCCGTCCACCAGATGAGGACATAACCGGACGTCAGCCGTCTGCCACGCAGAAGAGGACTTTCATCAGAACCAACCATCCGGCACCATGATCTCAGACTTCAGCCTCTTGGACTGTGAGAAGTAACTTTCTGCTGTGGATATCCCCCGTCCCTCCACCCCGCCCCACTTTATGTCTTATTTTAACAGTCTCGGATGACTGAGACAGGCATATACAGCTACTTAAAGTTGTACACCCTGCCCTTCAGAGGTTTGCAGTCTTCTGTGGGGTCCAGGGAGGGAAGAGCAGCTAAATATCCATGCAGCCCAGCGCTGAACTGAAGTAATTAAATGAGGCAATGCAATAATCCAACCAGGTATTTGGTTAAGGGTGAGAGCAGTGTGGCTGAACAGACCTCATGGGGAAGGTGGGACCTCAGTGGGGCCTTGAATAATGAATCGGTGAATCAGAGAAAGGGCAGGCCGTTTAGGCGACTGGGGGAAACACGAGGGAAAGCACAGGGCAATGACGGGGAACAGTGTCTAACTAAAGCGGAGGCTAAGTGTTAGGCACTGACAGAAATTTGCTTGCTTTCTGCTCACAAACCTCTGAGGTGCAACAAAAGTCAGGTTGGAAGTGTTTTCTGAACCTGCTTGCATTTTGGTTGCACAGGTTATTATTTTCAATAGCTAGTCTAGAAGAATTCTATTCAGAACCTACCAGTCAAGAGAGGTATTTGGAGGAGTACCTTTACCTTCTGTAACTGAGGAAACTGGGGAAACGTCTTAGTCTTCAGTATCTCAAGAAGTGGTTCCCAAACTTTAGCTTGCATCAACATCACCTGGGGAGCTTGAGGGAAGGCAGATTACTGGGCCCCTCCATGAGGGTGCCCAATTCAGGAGGTCTTGGTCGGGCCTGAGAATATGCGTTTTTAACAAGTGCCCAGTGATGCTGGTGATGTGGTTTGGAGATCAGTTTGAGGATTGTTGACTGAGAGCAAAGCTGGACAAGCTTATTGATTTTAGAGAGAGAGGAAGGGGGAGAGAGAGGGAGAGAAACATCGATGGGAGAGAGAAACATCCATCAGTTGCCTCTCGCATGTGCCCTGACTGGGGAGTGAACCTGCAACCCAGGTATGTGCCCTGATGGGGAATCAAACCCGAGACCTTTCGGTTTATGGGGATGATGCTCCAATCAACTGAGCCACACTGGCCAGGGCTCTTCCCCCCCCCCCCCGCCCTTGTGTGGTTTCATTTTAGACAGAAACAGTTCCTAAGATTTTGGTTTAGGGCTGCATCTGTGGTTGGGGCTGGGGGTGGAGAGGATCCTGGCTTTGCCTCAGCCTCGCTCACCCTGGGAGCATCGTGTCTAGGCAGATGGCTGGCAGTGGGGAAAGGCCACAGCACACGCCTGAGGGTGTTGGTGGAGGAGGTGTGAGGGAGCTTCAAGGAGAGGTGAGGGGGAAACCACTCTTAGGGACTGCTCCTTCCCTCCAGCTTGGGGCTGATCTGGGCCCTGGGAAGTAAAAGCCTTTGGACTGAAACTAAGGGAAGTTGTTTTTGTTAGTTTGTTTTCCATTTATCTCTAAGGCTAGGGGACCACTTTAGCTCCCAGGAGAATGGGGGGAATAAATGGTAATGGAAAAAAATACAATAAAAAAGTAAACTTAAATACATACATACATACATACATATGTACATACATTCCATGAAAAAAAGACTGCAGTGGGCTGAATGGTGCCCCCTCCTGTCCCACTAACAAGATATGTCCATGTCAATTCCTAGGTCCATATCATTTTCCTATGAAGAAGATTTTGCTGGAAAAGGGGCATTGCAGATCTACTTGAAAATCTTGAGATGAGATCATTCTGGATTATCTGGGTGGGCCCTAAATCCAGTCATAAGTGAGTGCCCTCCTCAGAGACGCCCAGGGAAGGCGTGGAGAGGGAGGCCGAGACTGGAGCGACTGGTCAGCAAGCCCAGGAAGATGCATGCCACCAAAATCGGGAAGAGGTGAGGATTCTCCGCTAGAGCCCCCGCAAGCAGGGCAGCCCCGCAGGGCTGCAGACTTCCTGTCTCCAGAACTGCGAGAGAGTACATTTCTGTTGTCTTAACCACCAAGTTTGCTGTTGTTTGTTATGGCAGCCTCAGAAAATGAGCACAGGGAGTTCTCCCACCTCTGCTCAGAATACCAATGGGCTCTGGCCTCTCGGGGTCCTGGGAAGCACGGCACTGAGGCACGACACAGCGGCTGCCAATGGCACCCGTGGGAGGCAGCCGTCCCACCAGAGCAGCTCCATCGTGGGAACCCAGGCAGTGGTGCGGGCCCTCGGGGTACTTCCCGGGCAGCAGGACACTCAGCGGCTCACATTGCCCCAGCACCGGAAGATTTTTGAAGTAACACTTGGAAGTAATTCTAAAAGATGAGCGTAGGCAATTTCAACTCCTGGATCCAGGCCAGTGATGGGGGAGGGGCGAAGCCCTAGCCCCCTCACCTGGGGCTGCATCAGTCCCTGCAGCGGTGAGTTCGCGGTCTGACTGCGCACCGCACAGTTTTCGGTCGTGACGTCCTGCTGACAAATGCACAGCGGTAATAGCTAGTGGAGCCAGGCCCAAATGGGGCTTACTGACCGCATTCTCTTCACCTAGTCTTGCCCTTGGGGCACCTGAGGTCTAATCTGACTAGTCAGGATAAAAGTACCCAGCCCTGAAATCCACATATTAAAGGGATTAAATCCTAGAAGGACTTAATGAAAACCACCTTCTGGAATAAGAACTAGATACACTTGCTGTAGGTATGCTGACTGTGATATGCATATATGTATCCTCACAATAATATTTGATATCGATAATTAATAAATGATGATCAGCCTCATGGTAATTCCACTAAGCCTCATGGATGCCGTGTTTGTGAATTCACCTGCTTGCTAAAATGCGCTCATAGCCCCGAACCAATAGGCGTGGCGCTTTCCCAGTCGCTGCGGACTGACACGGAGCACCGCAGGTTGGAGTCCTGTGTCGCGCACGTGGCCAGCTGGGTCGCCGCACCAGGTGCAGTGAGTCGGACTCGCCCTCGTGTTTCAGTTCCTGTACTGTAATCCAAGGTCCTTCTTGTGGTGTCTCTGGCGCCAAGGTGTTTTGCACTTTTGTTGTTGATTTCACTGTTTCAAGTGTCCCACAATAATCGTGCTGAAACGTTGTCTGGTGCTCCCAAGTGCAAGAAGGCTGTGATGTTCCTTATGGAGAAAACACGTGTGAGGTACATTTCATTCTGGCATGAGTCACAGTGCTGCTGGCTGTGAGCTCAATGTTAAGGAATCAAAATGCATATTAAATAAGGACTCTTGAAGCAGAAACGCAGGTAAAACAAGGTTATGTACTGCCCAGCTGATGAAACTATTGTGATCAGAGGCTCATATGACCCTACCCTTTCATTTCCCCTGGGAGCAATCGTTCGGTACGCACTGGTGGAGTGTTGGTGGTGACTTTATGGGACATAACTACCGTGAATAATGAGAAGCAGCTGTATGTGGTTATAAAAATTTTCCAGTGTCATTCTGGCATAAAATTTCAAGTGTTCTCATGAAATGTTCTTAACCAAACTCTGCGCAATCCATTCTGGTGCCCCTCCTTCACATCTTGGCTCAGGCCTGCTGATGCCCCTCCACCCGCCCAGCACACCTACTGTGTGAGGTTCCCTTCTATCCTGTTCCAGGGTGAATCCCATGGTCCATCTCAGGCCCCTTCTCATTGTGTGTGCAGTGTCCTTGGTCTTCTACAGACCCCTACTCAAAGTTCACTCCACGTAAAAAATAGATGGAGGCTTAACTAGCTTTAATTTTTTTTGCAAAAATGCCAACTTTCTGCTTTGCTTGTTGGCCTAGGAAAGCTTTTCTTTGTGCCTCATGTCCGCCTTTTAACTGTGTACCTTTTCGTTGCACCTGGGTGTTGTGCCAGTTCAGTATTCCCTCTGTTCAGGAGGATTTCTTTCTCTTTTTTTTTTTGCGTATTGGTTTTGGAACTAAAAACACACATTTGATTGTGCAGCAGCATGATACTGCCTGTGTGGTACTAAACTTCCCCTCCCATCCTCCTTCCTTCTAGCCATCAGCATGCAGGTAGATATAATATATATGTACACATGTAAGATATTATGCAAATCTACATTAATACTCAATAGTTATACTATTATTAACAGAGTATTGTTACCATGAATACTCTGAGATAGCATTTAGTACTATCCCATATCCTAGTAACACATGAGCCATTTGCAGCTCTTAGCAAACTCCTAGCAGGAAGAGAGGAGCCCCAATACAGGCGCTTGTTCCGAGTAACTGAGATTTCACACGCTTTTAGCCCAGACTCCTGTCTACAGCTGTTGCCTACAGTCTTAGAAATTCCGCCCTGTGGCAGTGTCATGAGAGCTGAGCCTGCTTTTTGAATTGTTTTTTAAAGGAGTATTTGCAGTCTCTTATTTGAGGCTCCTCTCAAAGTGAGAAGCCATCCATCACTTGAACAATGAAAATGAAGGTATTCTGCCCACGCTTACCTCACTGGGAAAACTGAGACCACAGCTCCCCGGGGAAAAGCAGGCGACAGAAGGCCATAGTGCGAAGCAAGGAGCTCCGCCTGCCGCACTGAGGGCCTCCCTCTGACGGCCTGTTCTCGTGCTGTGGCATGTTGGTGTTGTGTGTGGCTACATTCTTAGATCTTTGTTTCATATGTGAAGAGATGAAGGTGCCTCTGTTTCCTCTAAAGGAAGCTTACTGGCTCTAGGTTAAGAGAAGAGTGTGAGCAAAGATGATCCGGGATTGGAGGGTTGGAGGAAGGAAAAAGAGCTTTAACTGAGTGAGGACTAGGCGTCCTCAGTGGAGAAATAGCACGCAGTGCTGGGAACAGCTCTTGTGGTGACGGAGCACCCAGAGGCAATCTGTCGCTGGACATCTCAGCTCTGTGGCTTCAAGGATTCTCACGTTCACTAGCAAGCCCAGAAGTCAAGAGGTGGGTCGTGGGAAAACACTTGGCTGTGGTCACCCCTCTGTAAATGGCAGCAGTGACTAGGGACACAAAGACCTTTGAGAAAGCAGCCGGTTTCCTCCCCGGCACAGCCCCCCACCATGAGAGTAGATTAATTACATAAGAGGAAATTTGCTCAGCCCATGAAACAAGCAGACCTGTTTGTTTCATGAGCGTCCATTTCTGAAGACTCCATTCATCAAAGCAGCCCAGGCTGAGTGACCTGCGGCAAAGACCCTGCAAAGACACCATAGAGAAAAAGGCTGCACAAGAGATAAGGGGACAGCAACCTACAAAGGAGTTCCCATCAGACTGTCAGCTGATTTCTCAAAAGAGACTTTACAGGCAAGAAGAGACTGGAAAAAAGTATTCCAAGTCATGAAAGACAAGGACCTACATCCAAGATTGCTCTATCCAGCAAAGCTTTCATTTGGAATGCAAGGGCAGATAAAGTGCTTCTCAGATAAGGTCAAATTAAAGGAGTTCATCATCACCAAGCCCTTATTTTATGAAATGTTAAAGGGACTTATCTAAGAAAAAGAAGATAAAAAAACATGTATAGTAAAATGACAGCAAACTCACAATTATTAACAACCACACCTAAAACAAAACCAAAACAAACTAAGCAAACAACTAGAACAGGAACAGAACCACAGAAATGGAGATCACATGGAGGGACAGCAGCAGGGGAGTGGGAGGAGGAGAGAGGAGGGAAAGGTACAGAGAATAAGTAGAATAGATGGTAGGTAGAAAATAGAAAGGGGGAGGGCAAGAATAGTATGGGAAATGTAGAAGCTAAAGAACTTATGACACATGAACTAAAGGGGGGGAATGTGGGTGGGAGAGGGTGTACAGGGTGGAGGGGAGTGAAGGGGGGAAATGGGACAACTGTAATAGCATAATCAATAAAATATATTTAAAAAAGAATACACCTTATATTAAAGAATAAAAAAAAAGAAAAAGGCTGCAGACCAGGGTTTGGGGAACTTTGACCTAAACACAAGAATGAAAGATAAATACTAACTGTCAAGGGGATGAGCTACTTTTCTCAAGGCTAAATAGACGGATGTGGATGGGAGCTACCATGTTTCTTGTGGGGTGCAGGAGTGAGGGACAGGAGGGGACAGGAATGGCTGACATGTACAAGACATATGATTCTAGATGAGTCCAAGGCTGGGCTGGGTTTTGGCCAGTTATTTGTCAAAGTGCCAGTGCAAACCACGTTCTATCTATGGGATGCCAAGACTCAAACTTGGGAAGATGGAATGCTGCCATTGAGTTGAGAGGGCAACTGTGGGCTAGAAACCAGAGACAGAGTCAAGATGAGAAATGACGGTAGATTACAAGGACAATGGGGTGGGGACTGTCTTTGGGCGCAGGGGTTGGATGGGGCAGGGGAGAGCAATTGAGGGGAAATGGGGATAACTGCAACTGGACGACAATAAAAAATAAATTAAAAAAAGATGATAAATAATGGTAGAGTCAGTGCTTGGCCCAGCTCTGGGGGCCACCGCTCACACTGTAGTCTGTGTGAATGGTGCCCAAGAGGGCTGAGCTGTGTGTAACTGTTCTCTTTTGCACGTACAGACAGTGAAATGGACCAGAGAGCAAAAGCCGGGCTGTATCTAAGCTAAGAAGGAGCTAGAGCTTCTGCATTTTTATTGCTCTCCATTTTAATAGCATAGATATCCTGGGATAGGAATCCAGTATGGTAGAAAGAGGAAAGGTCTAGAAATAAGGAGACACAGGGTCCATTCCAGGTCAAACAACACCCCGAGAAGTTGGTGATTTGTTCAACGTTTACTGGGCCTGGTTAAAGTGGATTCAACAACACCCACTGTGGTTCTCCACGTCACAAGGTTGGCTCAGATTTGATCAAGGACATGAAGGAGCACGGATGCTTTACCAAGGATAGGGGTTACAAGTGATGCTGCTGTCACGGTGTGAGCAGGATGCTGAGATCTTTTAACAGCCTTCAAGGCCTCTCAAGACCTCTCTGTTTTTCCCACCTCACCTCCTCTGCCCTCACCTCCTTCTCTCTGCTCCAGGCACTTGGACCCCTTTGCCATTCTTCCAGTATCAGCTTCCCACGACACTCCTTATCAGTTGCTCTTTTCTCTGATTGGAAGATAGGAAGGACATCAGCTGCCTTGCTCCCTCACTTCCTTCAGGTTTGATTCAAATGTCAACTTTTCAATGAAGTTTTCCCTGACAACACACTATTTCTAATTGCTTACCTCCTATAACACCATCTCCTATTTTATTTTTTTCTCCAAAACACATCACTCTGTAATACATAATTTAATCTACATGCTATTATATGTATATTCTGTCTTCCTACACCAGAATGTAAGCCCTAGAAATGCAGGCATTTTTATCTGTTTTGTACCCTAAGCCAAACAGAAAGCCTAGAAAGTTGGGAGCCTCAAAAATATACCAGATCCTTAGCGGGGAAGGACTACTCAAAGACTACCCCCTTCGCAGGATGCCTTTTGCACTTCAGTTGAAATGATTCCACCCCCAAAAAGTCTGTCTCAGCACTTGGTTGTCTGTCTACTTGGTTTTTGCTCTGGTTCCATTTTGCTACAGGACATTTCATTAAAGTTTTAACTTATCCCATTGGTTGTTGCCCAGAAAAGAGCACTAGGAAATGTAAGGTCAGTTATTCACCGCATTTGCTGGCTAAGGAAATGAGACATACTGCAGAGAGAGAGGTCCGTGGGCTTCTCCTACGGAACTCAGTAGCCGAGAGAAACCTGCTATTGCTGTAGAACAAGGAAGTCATAGAGTTACAACAAATGGGCAGTCAGAGTCTCACCAGGGAGATGTAACAGGTGGCATCATACAGTAGAACAGAATGTTTACTAAGCATTTAATAAATACACGTTGGGGCCCTGGCTGAGTTGCTCACTTGGTTAGAGCAGTGTCCTGATACATCAAGTTTGCAAGTTCGATCCCCGGTCAGGGCACATACAAGAAGCAACCAATGACTGCATAAATAAGTGGAACAGCAAATTGATGTTTCTATCTCCCCATCTCTCCCTTCCAGTCTCTCTATAAAATCAATACATTAAAAAAAATAAAAAAGAAGTACATGTTGGTAATTGTTTTTAAAAAGAAGTCCATTGATTCCTCTCTTATGCTTTGGGTTTTTCATACAAACACATTTTCTGAACTCAGTCGCTTAGAGAAATCTGCTATTGCTGTAGAACAATGAAGCATAGAGTTCTGCCAACAAGAAACCTATTTCACTTGGGGGTTACACTCTTATTCTGAGTTATTTTCTCTTGGACTAGAACATGGTGCTAAATCATTTTTGAATGGCTTGCTTCTGGGTCAGTTTTGCAGGTAAGGACACAGTTACCTCACTGTGATCTGGTTAAAATCAGTTCTGACCTGCGGGAATAAAGAGAGTGGCGGAACTGAGGCTGCCTCTTTGCCATCTGAGAACACACACTCGCTGCCTGGTTTCTCACATAGGCAGATGCAACAGCTGTAGGACTTGAGTGCTCCCACCATGTGAGCATATTAATAGCTTTCAGAACATACTCTGGGGAAGCAATCCACTGTCCTGCTCACAACTAAGCTTTAGATTCTGCTATAGACTGTGTCCCACCAAAATTCCCATGTTAAATGTCAATATCCAATGTGACAGTATTTGGAATTGGGGCCTTTGGGAAGTAATTAGGTCATAAAAGTGGCACTCTTATGAATGGGGTTAGTGTCCTTAAGAAAGAGATCCCAGAGAGCCCCCTTGGCTGTGTGAGAAGCTGTCCGTGGGCCCACCAGAGGGCTCTCGTCAGACATTGAAGCTGCTGGTGCCTCGGTCTTGGATTTCCCAGTCTCCAGACTGTGAGAAGTGAATTTCTGTTGTTTATAAGCCACCGAGCTTGGTTATAGCAGCCCAACTCAGAACTGTGAAACATAACACAATATTGTTGATTACTAAATTTAGGAATGGCCTATCATACACAAATGGATAAGTGATACTGTTAAGACTTACTTTGAATCATAGCTTCCTTCAACCCAATGCCCTTGTCTGGGAGAGAACAGAAACCATTAACTAATCACTCTATTGAAACAAAACATAAATGGGCGATTTCCTGAAGAAAGGGAAATACACACTTAGTGACCAAACCCCCCCACACCAACCTCCAACAAGTACATATGAGACTGGGGTCTAGTGTACATAGTACGTGCAATAGTGGCACGTGTTATACTGTTGTGGTTACCGTAACCATTTTATAGATGAGGAAGTTAAGCAAAGTTGCCTTAGGCTCTAAAAAAATATCAGATGGGACTCTTTTAAATATCTTTTTTATTCTTAAGTATTTATTTATTTAAATCTTCACCCAAGGGCAGTTTTTATTATTGATTTGAGGGAGAGAAGGAGGGAGAGAAGTGTGAGAGAGAAACATTGATCAGTTGCCTCCTGTATACGCCCTGACCAGGGATCAAATCCACAGCCCAGGTATGTGCCCCGGACCTGGGATCGAACCTGCAACATTTTGGTGTACAGGACAATACTCCAACCAAATGAGTCAACCGGCCAGGGTCATTTTTAAATAGTTTAAAGCTTATAGGAAGTTTCAACACCAGTACAGAGTGTCTTTGTGTACCATCCCTTCAACTTTCCCTAGTGATAAGATCTTAATATACCCACAGTCTTTTATCACATCAGATGGGATTGGGACCAGATTTGTCTGGCCCCAAAGTCCTCATTAGTAATCAAATGCTAGTCCCAAAGTTGTGCTCATTGCACCCAGCAGTGATCAAAGGCGTCGATACATCTCAAGTTCATTTCTTCCCTGCTCCCTTATTACCCGACTGCTTCTAGCAAACAGAATGCAACCACCATGGGGTGTGAGCACTGGACTCAAGAGTGAACCCCTTGTAGAGGGGCCCAAGGCAGCCCCTGCCATCGTCTCTCCAATGGGGGGACGGATACACCCATGCAGCCCAGAGTCAGGCCCCATGGGAGGCCTTCCCCAACAGAATCGACAGGTTCTTCCTGTTTTTGAAACAGCTGGTACACACTTTATGCCATAATTACTTATCTGAATTCCAAGTAGACTGGGAGGCTTTTAAGACTGGCAGGCATTTTATTCATTCTTATAGACCGAGAACTTAGCAAGTCCTCGATAAATGCTTGCTAACTTGATGGAAAAGAAGAGGATCTTCTACATATAAGTCAACAACTTATATGACTAGAGGTTCCGTTGCCTTTCTCCAGTGTTATACCTGAACTGTTCTACGTTTTCCAAGATTTAGTGGGAGGGAAAAAAATCTCAATCAACAAAACCTGCACTGGATGAAACTGGAGTCTTTATTTAAGTCCCCCTAGAGCAGGGCTTCTCAAACTCATGCAGAACTACTTCACCTTAGGATCTTCTTAAAATGCAGATTCTGACTCTGTAGGTCTGGGGTTAGGGCATCGAATATTCTGCATTTCCAACCACGTCCTGGAGGTCAAGGCTACTGGTCCATAGGTCACACTTTGAGTGGCCCGAACCTACACAGACCAACTGGTAAGGGTGTTAGTAAAACATATGAGTGAAAAGAAAAAAATCAGGAAATGTGGGACACACTTATCTCAGGGTTGATGGATTTGCTTCTGGCACATGTAGAGCTGGCTTCCCAATGTGGTTGCCTAACACAGAGCTTGCATCAGTTGTGGGTTGAGAAACGGGAGATCCTGTCTCTCTTGCCATTTACCCCACAGGCTGTTCTGAGCAGAGGCTTTGGGAGATGGGCTCTCACTACTGATAACTTGCCTAAAGCCACAGATATGTGAGAAGAACAATGGGTAGCTGATCCTGTGTCGTTTCTAGCACATCCTGTGCTAAAGCCACATTTCTGGCAACTGAACCTGATTTCTTAACTGAATTGGGAAACCCTTGGCCCATTGATAATATTCTGTATGATTCTGACCTGAACATACATAGGTGAGTTGCTAAGAGACAACATTACATCCTTGTCTACGCATCTAATGAGCACCTAACATTTACTCTGATTAAAATCGACGTCTCTACGCATAAGGAGCTTGAAATCAAAATGGTGAGAAGTTAGCTGCTCTACAGCGGGATCCATGGAGACCAGTGTAAGACAGAAGTAGACCAGTCCTGAATTGTGGGGTACAATCCACGTTCAAACTTTAATGGCCTAGAATCAATTTAATTTTAAAACTTTTAAAGTTTCATGATGGGATAATCAGAGATAACCTAGGGATCAATAAAATGAGGAAAATGTCATCTGAGTCACGTGCAAAGAGCACAGCTCAATCTGAAGGGCAGGGATAGTCTGACCAGGGTATAACTGGTCCCCAAGCACTGTGCTGTGACAGGTGCCCATCCTTTGCAGCCTAGACAGCCCGTGTCACTAGTTCCTGGTGGCGGTGGTGGGGGTGGCATGTGGAGGTCATCCCCTTTCCCATTCACACTTCGCTTAAAGAGACAAAGTTCCTTACCCCACCACCCTGTAGGTGAGAGGGAGTGAGACACACACACACACACACACACACACACACACACACACGTTCCCCTCCCGAGAGAGGTGAAGGAAGCAACCTGCAGGTTCCGACAGACGTCTCGGCTGCCCCCTGTGAGAGGAGTTTCTTCATGTCAGCAGCGGCTTCTTCATGGTGCCATCACATCTCCCAAGAGAATAAATGAAGAAATACTTGGGCTAGAAGAAAAGTCATCCTCTGCCTTTTAAAATTAAAAGAATGCAAACCATTACACTGCATATCTTACGCTGACACAGTAATCCATGTGAATATTTCTCAATACAACTGGGGGAAAACACGTTTAGATGTGACAGATGACAATTACAGTCGGCATAAATCATTAATAATGCAACCACAAAAATAAAATTCAATGAAAAGAATGACCTGGTGATTACTTGGTCTTTCTAAATTGGCAGAGATGGCGCATATGGTGTAAATATTCTCATATGTTTAGAGAGTAAATCCTAATGCGAGAGTCCCCTTCCTCCAGCTTGGTGGGCCCTTCCACAGGGAAGCCAGACACACGTGCTCCGAGTAAGCAACAGGCAGCTGAGCTCACCCAAGGTTCCCCAAGCAGGGGCCCAGGCTGTGCTTAGAGAGTGGAAGCAGCCTCTCTGTGCTGCTTCCTTTGACCAGAGGAAGTACAGCCAGCCCCTTTGACCAAAGTATCCGTATCCCCCTAACCTGTCTTTGTCTCCCTTCTGTCCCCAACGGTTGCTTACCCTTTAGTTATTTACAGGACAACTCCTCATTGTCCTCAGTGGCCCTGCCAGTGGGTGTTGGCCTCCCTCTCTAAGGGTTTCCATGATCGTATTACCAGTCTACACCCTGTCCCAAGGAGAGGGACGGTGGCCAAATCATGCCCAGTAAAAACACAGCCACAGTTGTTACCTGTTGTCAGTTGCCACACACAGGGATGGCTTCTGACTGGAGTGGGGTGGGCAGCAGCCCGTGTGCAGTATCCCGGCATTTTAGGTGCCTGAATCCTCCGCGTGATCCCTTCAGGGGTCTTAGGCACAGCTAAAGGATCAAGAAGAAAGTGCTTCCCCTTTGTTTTCCTTTTTGTTAAGCATTGTTCCACCTGCCTCCAAGAATGTGACATTTTATTCCCCACTGGATCAGGGGGCGAACTGCAACAACAGCTAGGTGAGCAACAGCACCAAGTTTAAGGCCAAAACAACCCCCTGCAGGGTGCCGCGCCGTCTGAAGTGGACGCCCTCACCTGCCCCTGTGTGGGGCTTGCAATGGAAGTGCCTAGGAAGGCACTCTGTCTACTCGTCAGGTAGGCTGAAGCGCAGGGAAAAGGCCACTCCGCTGCCCCTCCACCTGCCAGCCCTGACCGGTGACTGATCAGGCCCTTCCCCTGACACTTCCCCTCGGCTCTCTCCCTCCCAGGAGCCTTTGGTAAACCTAGCTAGTCAATATAAGAAGGGGTGTGCCTGGGCGCCATCCCAGGACCTAAATCAGTAGCTCGGCTCAGATCAGAACTCAGGGAGAACTCAGCGCTGAGCTCTGAATTTGGGATGGGAGTTCACGGGACACCTCACAAATGCAACAAACAGGATTTGCAGCGCAGCATCCGCCCACACCCGTGCGGGCTGCCTTCCCAGCCCGCCCCTGCCACCTAGTGGAACCGGTTAGTAGTGCATGACCAGTCTAGTGATGGACTAGTTCCCCCTCATCCACAGGTTCTATGGTTTCAGTTACTTGCGGTAAACTGTCGCCCAAAAACATTAAACGGAAAATTCCAGAATCCATATGTTTCAAATTGCATGCCATTCTCAGTATTGTGATGAAACCTCAGGCCACCCTGGTCGGCCCCGCCTCGGATGTGAATCGCCCCTTTGTCCCGAGCATCCTCCCTGGATGCACTCCCAGCTCCGTGAGTCACGGAGGAGCCTTCTAGGCGATCAGACCCGCTGTCACGGTGTCACAGCATCGCAGTGTTTGTGTCAATAACGCTGATTTTAATTAATAATGGCCCCAAAGTGCAGGAATAGTGATGCTGGTCATTTGGACATGCCAAAGAGAAGTTGTGTTTCTTTTAAATGAAAAGGTGTGTATGTAGAAGAAAAAACATAGCACTGTACTCAGGTTCAGGCATCCACTTGGGCCTTGGAACGGGACCCCTGGAGAAGGGAGGAGAGTGACCTCACTGCAGGGTGAGGCCGAACCGCCCAGCTCACGGCACCAGCTGTTTCAAATACAGGTTTCATCGTATTTAGGCATAACAAGGCCAGCTTACCCTTCATGAGACAACTGTCACGGAAAAGATAGTTTGTTAAAAACAAACAAACAAGTTTGTTGTACCCAGAGATCCAAGAGAAGGAGCAGCCACGCTGCAGAGGCCACACGGGAACACCAGGGTCGGCCAGGGGGCAGAGGGAGCGGGGAGCTCGGGTAAGAGCCTTCCTTCATCGTGTGTCAGATTTCTGTGCATCTCTCACAAGGACATGTTTCCTGGGATTCAGGGTCTACCCAGATCAGCCAGGGTGGCCCTTCACCTCAAGATCCTTAAACTGATGGCATCTGCAGAGACACTTTTATAAATTCGGTAACACTCACAGTTTCCAGGGATTTGATGTGGACATACTTTTTTTTTTCCCCTGAGGAGTCACCGTACAACACCCTACAACTGTCTTTTTAAATTCATCAGAAATCTGACCCAGTCTCACCATCTCCCTGCTACAAACTTGATGCCAGATGCTGTCATCTCTCCCTGTACAAGTGCAAAGCCTCCTCACTGGCCTCTCTTCCTCCACTCTTGCCCCTGATGGGGTTCAGAACAAACACCCCAAAATGTGTCACTTTGGCATGAGGCCTATTTCTAGCAAAAGGAAATCAAGACCCAGTGGGCTCAGGGAAAACTCTTTATCTCCCCTTTAACTGCCTCAAAGGAATTTAAGTTTCCCCATTTGTGGATGAAATCTGTAATTATAAAGGAAATTTACATTGGAAAGGGGCCTGTACCAAGAAGAGAGTTGTACCCAGAGATGACCTTTTTCACCTAAGGAACTTACGTGCATAACAGGGCGACCTCCATCAGGGACACCTTCTGTTGAACATTTCCTCCCTCACCTTCCTGTGAACTGTCCTCCCCTTTGTAGCCCCTGAGCACACCGACCCCCACCCTGCCCAGGATGCTGTATCAGTCTTGATTACCTGGCTGAGTCTCCTGTCTTTGTGGGGCTCCCACGAGTGCACTTAATTATATTTGTTTTTCTCCTGTTCGTCTGTCTTATGTCATCTTAATTGTTAGACCAGCCACAGAACCTAGAGTGACAGAAGGAAAAATTTTTTTTTAAGATTTTATTAATTTATTTTTAGAGAGAGGGGAAAGGAGGGAGAAAGGGAAAGAAACATCAATGTGTGGTTGCCTCTCGTGTGCCCCTTACTGGGGACCTGGCCTGCAACACAGTCATGTCCCCTGACTGGGAATTGAACCGGTGACCCATTGGTGTACAGGCTGGCACTCAACCGACTGAGCCACACCAGCCAGGGCGGGAAATTTTTTCTTCCCTTACCACCCTTAACCATGTCAAAATGCAGCCAAGATAACCCTTTAAAACCTAAGTCCAATCCTGCTGCTACTTGGTTCACAAATCCTACAGGCTCCCCTCTCCCGTAGAAGACAAGCCGAGCCCTTGTTCGGGCTTCTGTGATTTGGCATCCGGATCCCTCTCCTGCGCTTGTGCTCTGTGCTTTCTCCAGTGACCCAGCCTCTCCGGCCTGCTGGCCGTCCTGCCAGCGAGCCGGGACTGTTCCCAGGCCTCCCCATGCGCCCTCCCCTCCAGTGGGACCTCTCTTCTTCAGTGTGTCCCTGACTCCTTCTCTCCCCGCAGCCAGGTCTCTACTCACTCATATCTCATCTCTTCATAGAGACCCCCCCTGAAACAACACCCACTCCAATTCTCTGTCCTGTGACTCCTTCTGAGGGGCAATGCACATGATGCTGGCACGCGTGGTCATTGTCTGGTCTCAAGGCAAGAGCTTCTCTGCTCCGTAATGGTGCCTAGAGCTGGGCGTGGCCCACGGTAGACACTTACATGATACTTCTCGTTGGGAGGGATAAATAGACGAATGAAAGAATGAATGAATGAATGAATGAATGAATCTGTTGAGTGCGACAGACCTAGGCAGGCCTAGGAGGAATGGAAAATCACCAGGCGGGAATACTGCACCACAGGAAACTGCCTGCCGGCCCTACCCAGGACAGACATGCTCAGCTACCATTGGGGTCTGGGGTCGGCCTCTCCGGCATAACAGGATACAGCTTTACCCTGCACTGGCAAGATGTAATGTCAGCAGAAATGGCACCCAGCAACCAGCCCCAGCCAATCACACTCTGACACCCCAACCAGTTACCCTTCACAGAGTTTTGCACTTAAAAACCCTGCCCTAAGAACAACCGAGAGAGTCTTAAGTTCCCTTGTCGGCTCCCTAGACTCCTTGGTTGGCCCCACTTGCCCTCTTACTCCCCGCTGATAAACCCTGCCCCTTGGCTCGCTGAGTCTGTCTGGTTTCTCGAGCAACTCCGACCTAACAGAGGGTCTTTCTAATCAGGAGCACCTTATCATTTGCCAAATTATCCCCGGTGGCTGCCCCATTTCTGAACTGAAGCTCTCATGAAAGTACCATATGTGTTCAAGGGAGCAATGAGCACATTTTAAAAAGAGTAATTTTTATTGAAGTATAATCTTTTGTGGCTATTTGTTTTTTAAACAGTAGAGCCGGGCTTGTTGAAGGAGCTGTGGCATGGGAATTACACTTTATATCTTAGGAAAGTATTGAGGTGATAACGTCATTGTTCTCACGCAGACGGGATGCAATGTAAGTATAACTCCTTTAAGGTCCTGCTTTCCAGGGTTACGGGCAACGGCCATTTCTGACCAATGTCTCATCCTTTTGAAATTATTATTAACAGCTTACAGAGCACGCACTGAGTTTGTCAGTACTGGGTTGAGAGAGAAAAAAGGTGTCTACCCTGTGTAAACAGCTGTGTAATCAATGTGCAAATGAAATATAGAAGTGAACACAGACCTGAGCGAGAGCGAGGGACTCAGCGAGTGCGGCGGAGGGAGGCCGTGGGGGCTGAGCTGCTGGTGCAGCGCTCAGGCGTCTGTGATTATGGGGTGAAGGGCGCAACGGCCTGCCTCCGCCCCAGACTGCTGCCTGCCATTCTCCCGCGTCTGGGCACCGCATCCCCGTTGGTCCCCAGTTCTCCAGCTACCTGGTCTGGCTGAGAATGGGCACAATTCTTAGAAACACAGGTGCTTCCTTGGACAGCCGGTTGGCTCTCTTTGCACCCGTGGCTGGGGCCCGTGCCCGCTTCCCCGCTGACCGAGCTGGCCTCCCCACGTGCTGTTGGGAGACGGTGCCTGAGCCCGGCATCTGCCTGGACCGGCCTGCTGCTCGCTGACAGCTCTGCTGGGACTGGCCTCTGGGGCCGCACCCACTTCCCTGGCCGTTCTAGTCCCTCTGCTAACTCCTCTGCCAGGAGGGGCTCCGCCTGCCGCGGGCTGATCCCTCCTCCCAGGCTCCTTCAGTCCTGTCGGGTGCATCCTGCCTGTTACTGACCTGAGCAGAGCCATGTTCCCTCTTGGCCTTGTGCCCAGCCATCTCTCGAGCTCCCCTGGGGATGGCCAAGGACTGGAAGGTTCTCTGCTCTGTGTACCTCAGACACAGCAGCTGGCCCAGAGCCGGCAGGAAGTGCCCCAGGGCATCCGTGTGCTCTGGAGGCCTCTGTTCAGGGACCCTGCGGGGGACGGTCAGTCGTAGCAGGAAGAGACACGGGGGTTTCCCTTTTCACTCTCCTGTCACCTCTCAGCCCTTTCTAAATACCCCTGGTGACCCCCACGCACCAAATCTTATCTAATATTCAGACCTGATTTTTTTTTGTCTTCTGTGTAAGTGTCCTGTGCTGCCGTAACAAATTACCACAGACCAAGTAGCTTAAAACAATAGAAATGTATTCTTTCACCGTTTACGAGGCCCTAAATCTGAAACCCAGGTGTCGGCAAAGTTGGTTGCTTCTGGGGACTCTGAGGGACAGAGTCTGTCCCATGTCTGTGTCCTAACAATTTTCGGAGCTCCTGGGCTTGTGGCAACATCCCTCCAGCCTCTGCCTCTGTCTTCACATGGACATTTTCTTTGAGTCTCTCTGTGTCTTTCCTTCTTAGGGGGACACCCATCACTGGATTTAGCATTCCTCTTAATCCCCTGTGACCTCATCTTAATCCTTAACTAATATCTTCACAGAGCCTATTTCCGAATAACATCACAGCCTGAGATTCTGGGAATCTGAGAATGCGAACTGTGAGGGGTGGGGCACTATTCGACCCACTATGCCGTCCCAGGAGCACTTCACAAACTTTCCCCACTCTGTTCCCTCATCTTTCTGGCAAACCCTCTTAACGTGTTTTCTATCTACAAGAAACAAGAACAATTCACACGCACAGTTTCTCTTGAAAAGTGGTCAGCCTCTATTTCCCATAGCTGCCCTCTTTAGTGGATGGCTACCCTCTCCCGCACGCTGCCTGCTGGATCCTCCCTAGCACTGTCATTGATGAGCTCGGGATCTTGTCTCCTGATACAAAAGGGTTCAGACCAGGGGCACTGATTAGAGCAAAGGCAGATTGAGTGAGGCCCTGCAGAAGGTAGGGTCCCAGGTTCTTCACACCAGAAGTGGTGCTCAGGGCTTTTTATGGCCAGAAGACATGGAAGTTGCTGGGGTTACCAGTCAGGAAGTAGGTCAGCAGGCTGTTTTCATTTTTGGAATGTAGATGCCTGGGTGTACGTCAGTGAAGTGAAGCCTTCTGGGACTGCGCAGCACTTATTCTGGGATTCGGGAAGGGACTTTCTCAACCAGATAGTGAGTTTCTCTGTGTGGCTTGGCTTCAGATCTGAAAAACAAACTTAACAGAAGTCAGGTGAGTTTCTGGACCCTTGTTTTACAGCCACCTATTAATAACTGCCATGTTCTGGCAGGGCTTGACTTGACGGAGCAACTTCTGAGGACATTTTATTCTGCCTGTTGCAGGAGTGTTAGACCTGGTGACTCCATCACATGCAAAGACTTCTGTGGTCAGTACCAAGTTTACAGAGACAGCGATGGCACAAAATATTTCTGCCATGCTGGGCAAATCTGTTTCCCTCATCTATCTGACGACACCTAAACAATGATTGTGCACTATACATTAGGCACTGTTCTTGGTGCTTGGAATACAAAATTGTATTCTTGAGCAAGTATAGGTACTCCTGCTGTTAAGGAGTTGACTGCCTTGTGGGGTAGAAAGCTAGGAGTCACACAAATAACAATAAAACTATGATCAATCTTACAAATGAGGGGTTCATGGTATTGAGAAGTTAGGGAAGGCCAAGATATGAAAGGCGAGGGATTTACCTCGACAAGGAGAAGAAACAACCCACGCACAGCGGGCCGTGTGCGCACAGGTCCCGCGGCTGCAGCGACCACAGGCTGAGACTAACAGGGGAACATTGTAGTTGAGGTGGGCCGAGGCGAAGGGCACAGCGGCCACGGCCGGGCCACGCAGAACTCTGCTGACCACACTGGAGAGTGTGTCTTTATCTGAAGAGCAACTGGAAGCAGTTAACGTGCTTTAAGAAACAGAAAACGTTCCCAGTCCTGTTAGTAAAGAGATTACCCTGGAGGAAATTTGGAAAAGATTTAAGTGGTGTGGGAGTAGATGCAAGCAAGCCAGTTAGGAGGTTCCTGCAACAATCCCAGTGAGAACTAGTGATATCTTGGACTGGGCAGTCGGATAGAGATGGGGAAACTTGGGTAGATCTGAGAGAAGCCTAGGAACTCGGTGAGAGATTGGAAGGGGGGGGGGCTAGGGCAACCCTACTGTGGAAAGTGTGTGCTGGTCACAGAGGCAGGGAGCCGTGGTCTGAAATGGGGGGCGGGGTGAGCATGTGTTTGCTTTAGGACTTGTTGAACCTGAGGTGTCACCGAGACACTCAAGAGGAAATATTGCAGATGGTGAATTGAGTCTAATGCTCTGAGAAGTTGCCGTTAAATTAACTGCTTAGCTCAGCAACTGCTCATAAATGCCAGCCAATGTCATTATTTTCCAACAATATCTTTTTAAAAATTTAGACTCTTTTTAGAAATGTACTTTTTGGTTATTGTTGACACATGTTAGTTTCCCAATAATATCTTTAATGTGGTCAAATTGGCATGATTAAATGGGTTACCACATTTTAAAGTACTTAGAAGAGTGCTTAACACATTGTAAGAGTTTAATAAAAGGGAGGAAAGAAAAGAGATTCTATCCCTTAGAAAGCCCTCCTTAGGCTGTGTGTCAGTATAAGAATCTATTGCAGCGTTCCTTCCTTATCTGCGGTTTTACTTTCTTGATTTCAGTCACCTGTGGTCACCTGTGGTCAACCGTGGACTGAAAATATTAAATGGAAAATTACAGAAACAAACAATTCTATGTTTTAAATTGCCTGCCTTCTGGGTAGTGTGAAGAGATCCCGATCCATCCCACCGGGAGCGTGACTCACCCCTGTGCTCAGCGTCTCCCTACCCGCCAGGCACGCAGCAGCCCCTTGGCTACCAGATGGACGGTTGTGGCAGCGCAGGGCTCGTGTGGCAGCAGTGCCGGGTTTGTAGGTCACGGGGCCCACGCCATTCACCTCCCTTAATCTCGCGGTGTGGCCATCGTGTCATCTCGCGTCAGCACAAGAAGGGTGAGTAGAGTACAATAAGATATTTGGACAGAGAGACGCCATATTTGCATAACTTATTACAGTATATCGTTATAATTGTGTGGACAAAAATGGGATGCTATAGTAAATCTAACCGAAAGTAATCTCGCAGGATGATCCAACCATAAATTCCTTACTGGGCAGGTCATGGTGGGCAGTCATGCCCAGACACAGAATCACTTTTTTAGTAAAAGGTGTCTCTTTGCCTTAAACAAGCCCTGTCCGTTGTTTCTGTGCATTTAGGTTAACTCACCTTTGAAATATGCCCCTTTGGACCCCTCAAGGAGAACCACCCTCGAGAGCACATAATCTTGTTATCCCACGCCCTCCTTGCTTTCCCCTGCCATTATATAATCTCCTTTACGTGCCCTCCCGAATTTCCAACGCATAAAAAAAGCTGCGGAACAGCCATCCTCTGGGGTCTGGAGATCTTGCTTCCCAGTTATTGTCAATTTTGGCTCAAACGAACTCATAAAAATTCTCTCCAAGTTTGGACACTTCTTACATCAACAATTATTCTATATTATTAATCATTGTTAATCTCTTAGGGTGCCTAATTTATAAATTGCACTTTGTCATATGTACACTTGTATAGGAAAAAGCATAGTGTGTATAGGGCTTGGTACTACCTGCCGTTTCAGGCATTCATGGGGGGTCTTGGAGCGTACTCCCCATAGATAAGAAACACTGCGTGTATTCAAAGTTTGACTCAGTTTTGAGAACTTCACAGAAAAGGATGACTATCTGTATCCGTCATTTAGAAAATCTTACTTTGCTTGCCAGATGAAAAAATGAGTATTATTTCTAAAGACAGCCCTTGATACTGCCGTCGGGGAAGGCCCTGAGTAGTGGGAGGAGAGACCTGATTCTAATTCTCAGCCCGATCTTCCTCATTGTGTGACCCCTAATTTAGGCCTCTGGGATGAACTGTGTAAGGTGACCTCTTCCAGTTCTAAAATTCCTAAACCATCTGATTGCTAAACCTCTTAGCCAAAGATGGCCTCTCACCTATGGGGAGCCCGGGGGAGCCATGGAGAAGCTGGCCCAGCAAGGGCCCGGCCCCCACGCTCTGTTACTACATCTCCGCACAGAAACGGCCTGGTCATCTGACCAACGGGCGTCTTGGACAACCAGTTCAGTGTTTCCTTTTAAGTCAAGGGTCAGTGATTTCCCCACTTCCTGCCCGAGATACAGAGGAAGAGGAGAAACACAGAAGCAGCAGGGCTCGGGACGCTGGCGCCACGACAAGTGGGGGCGGGCCCGTGGGTGTGCTGAGGCACAGCGTTGCGTTTCCAGACCCTGGGGGCCAGTGGGGGCTGGGAAGCCGCTGGGGCAGCCGAGTGCACTCCTGACTACGACTCTAACCTAAGACCGCCTTCCTCCAGATGGCCCTTTTCAAGGGGAAGCAAGCACTCAGGAGGACACTTGGGGACATCTACTGCTCCAGACGACTTCCTGACTGTGGTGTTTCAGAGCGAGGCTGCAGGCCACAGAACTCAGGGGAGGGGAAAGTTCCGATGGGAAGGAGGGGGGCTTACCTCCCAGCTCTGTGGCCTGAGATGAGTTGCTTTCTGAGTCTTAGCTTCCCCTTCTATGAAATCATTATGACTTCTCTAATCTACTTCACAGAGTTGCCATAAAAAATGATATTACAGGTGAGAGAGCAAATCACAGGAAGGAAGGACTGATTTCTCAGTGCACATCCTAGATGACCTCCACAGCAGACAGAAACTTTGTTTTGTGTCTTTGCTTTCAACAAGAAACGCCACCCTGTGAGGTGCTTCTCAGAGTAAATGTGGATGCATTCCCTGGTCTTCATTCCTCGGGAATGATCCTCTCACAGGGGTGTGCTGGGACTGATTGTGAAAGGGAGTAAAGGATAAGCAGAGAGTCAGTGAGGGGCAGGCCGTGAATGAGAACACCCCAAACTCTGGAGAACCCAAAAGGCCCTGAGCTCAGAGGGACGTTCCTTCTGGAGGTCCTTCTGTGTTTTCAGCCAAGCAGAGCCCCGGAAATGGCTTTTGGCTCATGGGTCTCTTGGAATGTATTTGTGGGAAACTTTTTGCAGCAAACAGAGCTATCTTGAGAGTGTGCCAAATCACGGAATCTGTTCAGGGCCCCAAGGGAGCCAGGAAAATAGCTCTGATGGATATTTTTTAATGTCCCCATGTGACTCTAATAGGTAGCTAGAGTTGCAAGCCACTGAAAAATGAAAGCTTGGCTGGGCCCCACAACCAGGCCTCTATCGCCAAGTCTGCCAATATACCCCAACCCACGGCTTTGCCCGTTACAGTGGCCGATTCGTCCCTGTTCTCACCAGCTGCTCCATCTGCGGCCTGGATCTGTCCCCTCTTCCCTGCCCAAGGACATTGCTTGTGGGGTTTTTCCTTCTCTTTCCTAGCACTGTCATTTTTTCCCTGTTACTGGATCATATTATCAACAACATACAAATGTGCCGTAGTAAAAAATATTCCTTTACCCACCCCAGCCTGCCCCCATCACCACTTCATTTCTCCGCTCCCTCCTAAACGAAGGTCTGTTGGAATAGCTGTCTGCACTTGCTGTCCCCACACCCTTCTCCCACTCCACCTTTCCTCGATCTCCCTTGATGTCCGCTCCAGCCAGACTCTCACCCTCGCCGTCCACAAACACCGCTCTGGTCAGGTTTGCCAGTTGCCTTCACATGCTGAATCCCAAGTTCAGACACTTCCAGTCCTTAGTGTATTCAACTACAGTCAGCAGAACTGATTGCTGTCTTAACTTTATTTTGACTGGTGTCACTAGCTATTTGTCTTAAAACTATTTGTCTTAGTTTCCTTCGATGGGTCCCTCTCATCTTTCTGACCTCTAAGACTTGGAGAGCCCTTAGCTCAGCCCTCAGGTGGCTTCTCTTTATGCTCACTTCCTAGAGAATTAATTGTATTCTATCCCGTGAGCTCAGAAACCATCTACAGGTTGGTGACTTTCAACCTTACATCTCTGGTCTAGGCCTCCCCTCTAAACTCTCTGCTCGGCACCTGCATTTGGGTACCTAACGGGCACCCACGGCAGCATGCACACAATTGAACTCCGGAATAATTTCCCAACGATCTGCTTCCCATCCCATCTTTCCCGTCTCAGATAACAGCAGCTCCATTCTTCCAGCTACCCAGGCTCACAGCCTTGGGATTATGCTTGATTTCCCTTCCTCGCATACCTTACACCCATTCAAGCAGCAAACCTTGTCGGCTCTACCTTCGAATATATCCAAAGGGAAACAATTTTCTCAATTCCTAGTACAAGCCACCATCAACTCTCATGGGGTTAGCGCAATACCTTTCCCAATGATCTCTCCGCCTCTGTCTCCCTCCTTCAGGTTATTCTTCACATAGCTCAAGAGTACACATTAAAAACATTCAAACTCTAAAAAGCATCAGTTAGAAGATATTACTCCCCCTTGTAAGAAGCTCTAATGATTCCCCCCTCATTGTGAATAAAGTCCAAAGCCCTTGACATTGACCTTCTCATGACCTTCCCATGACCTCACTCTACCCTTTATCTATCTCCTGTTCATCTGAGTCCACTCGTGAGCCGTCACTCTGGCTGGTCACTTACAACAGATACAATCGTGGCTGTGTTCTTAGTGTGTATGATTTGGGAGGAGGGGATGAAATTATGTTAGTGTGATCATTGGCCATTCTGAGCAAGCTCCTGGTCCTTGCTTTTCCCTCTGCCCAGATGGCCTCTTGGGTACCTTCTTGACCACCCCCTCTTTGTATTCAGGTCTCTGCTCAAATACTGTCCTATCAAAGAGGCTTCCCTGACAACACTTCCTGAAGGAGCATCTTCCCCCTGTCACACTTACTTGGCCCAATTTTTCTTCAAGGCCCTAATTACCTCCTTACATAGAATTAGCTCATTTATTTATCACGGGTCTCCCCTCTCCCTCCCACGTGAAGGAAGAAGCCCTGTGTGATGGGATCTCTCCAGGTGCACTCTTTGATGTGTCTCATTGTTGAACAAAAGACTTTCACAGGAGACAGCTTTCCTAAAAGAAAGGGTTTACTGAGCCAAATGCTGCCAGAACAGGACCAGGTCCTGGGGCATGACATCTAAACCACCCGCGGCAGGGCCAGGTGCTGGAGCAGGCACATCCTGGGGGTGGTGCTTTCAGACACTGCGTTTTTATGCATTGGTTACAGGTGCGCGGATGGGAAGGGGTGAAGCAGGGGCACTTCTGTGATAGGTGAACAGTCTGTAAGGGAGAAATACTTACTCTTTTGATTGGTGGCAAGCCACAGCCCTGAAGGTTCATGTCCACTCAGGAAACGGTGGCACCTGGTGGCCACTACAGAAATTGACTCAAAGCTCCTACATACCATATTTTTCGGACCATAAGAAGCACCTAGGTTTTAGAGGAAAGTAGAAAAAAAATTTTGAAGCAAAAATGTGGTAAAATATTTAATAACATAAATGACATAATATCTCACCAATGTAAATGTAAGCAGAACTCAACAGCAGCATTAGCAACCATTATTCCTCCCAAATTGGGGGGAGGGGCGTCTTATAGTCCAAAAAATACAGTACATTCGAGAACAGGCGCAGTCTTCGGGGAGTCGGCCCTCAGTTTTAACTGCTCAGCTGCTCTTCTCTCTTTCGCTCGCCCTGCAGCCTGCTGGGATTTAATGAGGACATCTCAGAATTTCCTCTTGTCACCACGGGCCCAGAACAGTGCCCAGCACACTGGAGGAGTTGAACAGGAATTGGATAAATCAGTGAGTGAATCTCCTCTCGCAAAACCACTCAGTGACGCCTACTCTCTCCAGAGCTTTCCTAAGGATCCCCTGAGCTGGGTTCATCCGTATCACCTCTTGGAGGGCCTTGCACGCTGTGCTGTTCTAACCACATTGTCTCCCAACGACTCGGAGCCCCTGAGGCTCTCTAGAGATGTCCCTTCTCTAAATTAGTTTGTAACAGCTTCGCGTCAAAGGAGAATTCTATTTGGAAAAGTCAGGTGAGTGGAAATTAATTGTAAGCGAAGTGCCCAGGTCAAGGGCTCACACACACATACGATAAATACTCACACACATACTTGCGTGCATGCACACGCAATCACACACACTTGTACAGCAATAATTTAACCTTTTTGGTAAATAGTTTGTCAACAAGTCAAAAATATGTTCTATTTATCTTCTGAAACAGGATGTCTTTTAGCTTTTAAAATGTTTTAAATAAGGACCAAAAGAGTTCAACTCCGTAGGGATCCTGACCGAAACTAGTTGGCAGATGCATTATTTAAAAGTAGGTCATCCACAATGTAGAAACTGGCTAAACACAAAGCAAAATAGAACAGATCCCAAATACATGCATTCATGTAACAGCTTTATATTTTAAAGATACAACTTGATAAAATTTTAATTATGTTGATTTAAAAAAATTTTTTTCAAACCCCTAAATGACATTATAGCAAGTTACAGAGTTATCTACTGGCAAACATGCTGTCTGTAGGTAACGACACCCTAATTCAGCTGATGATCTTATTTTGAGATATTTCTATATTGGGTTATGTCGTATGAGTTCGGTCCCCCTTGGGACTCCGCGTGTACTCTGTTACTCAGCTTAGTTGCAGATACAGTCACGGTGTGTCTGTTGTGTGTCTGTTTTATCAGAGTGGAGATAAGAGTAAATTAGCCCAAACATTGCATCTTCCTCTCTGCCCAGCATTTTCCCCCTCGCTCAGTCACTGGAGTGTTCTGAAGACCGTGTACGCGTGAGCTCTGATGTAAGCCTCGGTGGCTGAGACATACCCTTAAAGAGGGCTGTCGGCAGCTGCAGCGCTGCCAGCTGTGAGCTCACTTGCGGAGAGCCAGGCCACTGCTGCCCCACCCCCTGCTCTAGGACCCTTTGTCTTAGAGACTGAGGTTGATTTCAACAACTGACCATTTGGGCCACTGTTCTTCCCCTCCAGCACTTTAAACTCACCAGTAAAATGACCCACCATACCCTAGGCCCTGATCTGGACCCTAATAAAAACAAAGCCTCTCTCTCTTTCTCTCTCTATCACCTCACCATGTGCCCCCAGGTCTGCCATGTAATTTCCAGCCCTTGTGAGTAGTAAACCTTTGTTTTTTTCCAAAGTTTACCAATAGTTATTGCTGAGGGTGTTTGGTAATCATAGTGAGAACTATGAAGGCCAGTGTAGGAGATCATTCTGCGTGGCGTGGGCCCAGCTCCCACTCGGAGATGCACAGGACCCATGCCCACAGATAGGTTCTCCCGTGGGGAATCAGCCTGTAATGTGCCTAGGCTGCTTTGAGTCTTGCTTTTGCTAAAAACTCCCTCACCCTGAATTGAGGACATTTACTGCAAAGTAACTTCCTAAAATCCATGCTAAACCTTCCAAGGATGAGTATAACAGGTGCAACCACTTTTGCCTTTTCATTTGCAAATATCCCTCTTCTGTGATGTGATTAGCAGCACTGGCTCCTTTGTTTTCTGTAAAATGTAACCACTTAAAGCGAACCTGTGCATAGTAAATGAGGACTATCCTGCAGTGTGCGGAGAAACCCAATAAAGGTCGGTCACAGCAAGGGCCAAGGCTTTTGCCCCCCTTGAGAGAAAAGCCATGCTGTCCCGTTTCCTCCACTGGACTCGGTAGTCCGTGTGAATGTCTCATTTCATCCATAATGACGCGGACACTGTGGGCCAGTGTCTGCATCAGGCCAGTCCAGCCACAGCACTGGTTATCCATAGGCTGAGGCTGAGGCACAAAACACTTTGGCTCCATTCTAACAGCCTATTTCTTTCTCTGCCCACTCAGTAAATAGTTGCTGGGCCCCACTGTGCACCTGCTTTAGGAATCTGGGTTATATTCATGACGATAACTAGGGAAAACCTCTGCCCTCTTGGCGCTTAGTTTTTCTTACAGGGAGACACATAACACCATGTGTGATACTTGCTTTCTCTCGTTGCACAACCAAGGGCGCACACTCAGCAGCCTCAAACAGCACCCGTTCGTGGTCCTGCAGTGCCTGTGGGTCAGCGGTCAGTGCACAGCCTCGGCCCCTGGGGCTCCCAATCCAGCTGTGGAAAAGAAAAGCACTAGAAAAGGCTGCTAATGATTCAAGACTTTAGATAGTGAAAACAAATAAGCAAACACACATAACCTTAAAAACTTTTTTAAAAAGGTACATCAACTTAAGACCATTCAAATAGTTTAGGGACAAAACGCCACCTCTGTAATTTCCAGTGTGCCTGGCCCTGGCCGGAGTCCCCGCTGCCGAGGGCCCACCAGGACTGCGTGTTGAAGGGGGACCTCAGACCCGCAGAGAAGGTAGATCCTGCTGGAGGCGGTCTGTGCAGAAGGCTGCAAAGATACACTTTAAACTGAGTTCCAGCCCAAACAGCTGGGATGAGCTCCTGGTTTGGTGTTTACAGGCATAGACCCTCCAGTGTTAAAATAAAAATCAGTCCTCAGAAATAGTTCATTTCCTGAGGTTCTGAACATTCAAAATCTGATGGCACACTGAGCCTGGGAGGAGAGGCCGCGAAAGTTGCCTGGGACCCATCAGAGAGCAGTTCCACCAGCCTAGGCGTCCCATGCCGGACGAGCCCGTAACCTCTGTCCCGCTTCCTGGCGGCTGTGTGAGTTTGAGGTGCTGCTTCCCCTTTCTCCCTAAATTATTTTTCACTCTTTTAAGACAAGTGACAGTGTGATTCACACAATGACTTCCCTCCCCGACAATGCCTTAGAAAAAAGTAATTTTTGCAGCAATTTATGGGCAGGCCAGGATTAGCGTGTTGACTTGTGAAATTCCCCTTCTTCCCATTTGGCGTTTTTATTCTAAAATAGGCAGAGTTGGGCAGAATTTATGTTCTGATTTACGTCCACCCCCAACAAGTCCCATCCCCGTGATCTGAGAGACGGTGCATCCCGCGATAGGTAGTTTGAATGGCAGCTTTAATTAGGATGTGAATATTCTGGCAGTCATAAAATACTTTGTTTCTAATTGAGGAAAATAAATAATTATTGTAAGTTAGACTACAGAAACAAAAAAGACAGATTAATAGTAAAAGAAATGTTGGAGCTCAGAAATGCTACTCCACACTCAAGTCAAAGTCGCCTGCACTCAGTAAGCCTCCGATTCCTCGTCTGTAAAAAGGAGATAAAAAATATATATTTTATCTTTCTTACAGGCTTATTTTGAGGATGAAGTGAGCAATATTTGTAAGTTTGCTTTACTATAAGGATTGTTTGAGTAACTTATTTAAAAATATATCTATTACCCAAATTCTTGTGCTTTCCAAATAAGTGAGTGCAGTAGCCCCCCTTATCCATGAGAGGCACGTTCGAGACCCCCAGTGGCTGCCTGAAGTCATTGATAGCACCAAACCCTACATTTTGTACTTTGTGCTACCCTTTCCCCCGTGTATACATAGCTTTCCCCTTAAAGGAGGTACTTTACAGCTTCTCTTCGGCACGTCTGAATTGCCAACATCACTACCCTTGTGCTTTGGGGGTCCTTATTTCCTTTTTCATTGAATTAAGAGGTTTTTAATTTTTTAACTTTTAAAAAATTTATTTAAATCATTTTTTTCTTTTTCAATAACAGTTGACATACCATATTATGTTAGTTTCGGGTGTATACTCTAGTGATTGGACATTATATGACTTTCTGAATTATCATCCTGATAAATCTCATACCCATCTGTCACCACACATAGTTAGTTATTAGGATATTACTGACCACATTCCCTGTGCTGTACTTTATATCCCCATGACTATCCTGTAACAACTAATTTGTACTTCTTAATCCCTTCACCTTCTTAACCCATTTCTCCAATCACCCTCCCGTCTGTCAATCATCAAAGTGTTCTCTGTATCTAAGTCTCTTTCTGTTCTGCTTGTTTGTTTTTGTTTTTTAGATTAATTGCTTATCGATGTGTATTATTGTCATTGTATTGTTCATATTTTTAATCTTTTTTCTCCTTCTTAAAGAAGACCCTTTAACATTTCATGTAATACCAGTTTGGTGGTGATGGATTCCTTTAGCTTTTTCTTGTCTGGTAAGCTCTTTATATGCCCTTTGATTCTGAACGGTAGGTTTTCTGGGTAGAATCATCTGGTTGTAGGTCCTTGCTTTCCACCACTTTGAGTATTTCTTACCAATCCCTCTGTCCTGAAGAGTTTCTGTTGAGAAATCAGATGACAGTCTTATGGGAGCTCCCTTGCAGGTTACTAACTGCTTTTCTCTTACTGCTTTTAAGATTCTCCTTGTCTTTAACCTTTTGTCTTTTAGTCTTGGGATTCTCTGCACCTCCTGGACTTGTATGCTTATTTCCTTCACCAGGATAGGAAAGTTTTCTGTCATTATCTTTTCAAAAAGGTTTTTGAGTCCTTGCTCTCTCTTTTCTTCCAGTACTCCCATGAGGCGAATGTTAGTATGGCTGAAGTTGTCCCAGAGGCTTCTTACACTGTCCTCATGTTTTCTGGTGCTGTTCCGATAGGGTGATTTTGCTTCTTTATATTCCAAATCACAAGTTTTTATTCTTGGATTCATTTGTCCTACTATCGATTCCCTGTAAATTCTTCATTTCAGTCAGTGTGTTCTTCATTTCCGAGTGATCCTTTTTTATGTTGTTGAGGTTTTCACTCAGCTCCTGGAGCATCCTTATAGCCAGTGTTTTGAACTCTAGACTACTTGTCTCCATTTTGTTGAATTCTTTTTCTGAACTTTTATTTTGTCTTTCATTTGGGTCATGTTCCTTTGTCTCCTCATTTGACAGCCTCCCTGTGTTTGTTTCTGTGTATTAGGTAGAACTGCTATGTCTCCTGGGCTTGGTATAATAGCTTAATGTAGTGGGTGTCCTGTATAGGACCCAGTGGCACAGGCTCACTGATCACCTAAAATGGGACTCCAGGCGCACCCCCTATCCATGTGGGTTGTGTACACCCTCCGTTCTGTAGTTGAGCCTTGATTGCTGTTGACATGTCAATGGGAGGAATTTACCTTCAGGCTGATGGGCTACAAGGACTGGCTGCAGCCACTGTGGAGGATCAGCTGTGCAGGGGCCCGCCCCTAGAGCAGTGCTCACTTCAGTGGGGTTCTGGTGCACATTGAGTTTGCCCCTAGAGTATGTAGCTTGTGGAGGCGGTTGTGTGGTGCTTTGATGTAGTTTGAAGCTGTCTACTGGGTGCACTGGCTCTGGGACTTCCCGGGAGTTGCAGGCAAAGGCCAGCTATGGTTTTATTCTGCCGGGCCCACCTGGCATGAACTACAGAGCAATCTGAAGATGACCGCTACTTGTGCTGGGCTTGGAGGTACCTAGGTGAGGCCAAGCAACAAACCAAGGCTGGCTATCGCTAGTGGTAGGCCTGGCTGGGGTCACTGACATCTAGAGGTATGTGGTATGCTGAAACCAGATGCTGCTTGTTTGAGAGATTTAGGCAACTCCGAAGCATGAGCCAAAACAGGCTGTCTATATGGAAAAGCCACTGGAAACAGCTTGAGTTTGGGTGGGGCTGGGTGTCAGGGAATCGCCGGGGTGGGGCAATAAGTATGAGACAGGTTGATGGAGACACAGATGTGGCATCTGCCTGCTGGCTCTGTTAGAGGAGGATCAGAAAAGGAACATTGGCCTCCGCCAGCACTTTGGTCTGTGAAAGCTGCCCCACTAGCCCTTGCCCTGATGCCAGGCAGTTCAGTTCCTCCCTGTATTCTCTGGTGCCTTTCAAGCTTCTGCCCTGGTGCTGGAGCTCAGAAGGAGTATGTTCGAGTAAGTCCATATGTGGGTACTTTAAGAGGAAATGCCTGGGACTCCAGCTACCTTCTGTCTCACTCAGCCACAATCCCTGATGGTTTTTACAGTAAGAAGTTATGAGGACTTCTCTTCCTGGGCTGGGGGTCTAGTGTGGGGCTGGAACCCCTGACTCCTCGGAGGGCATCTCTGCATCCCAGATATCCCTCCCAATTCTTATCTGCCACAGGTGGGTGTGGGACCAGCCTGTTCCCGTCTCTGCCAATCCTACCAGTCTTGATGTGGCTTCTTCTTTAAATTCCTAGTTGCAGGATTTCCATTCAGCTGGATTTCAGGCACTTCTGAATGATGAGTGTTCTGTAGTTTAGTTGTAATTTTGCTGTGATCGTGGCCTTGAGGAGGTGACTAGCCCATTTACCTTCATCTTTACCGGACATCTTGTACCCTGGACATCTTGACCGGGAGACTGAGGGCTTTATTAAGAGTCAAGTGAAGTAAGGGTGACTTGAACCCAGCCCTTTGCTACCAGTCAAAGTGATAACTGAGATGGCTACTAAGTGACTAGTGGGCAGGGTGCATCTGCAGTGTGCATGCTGGACAAAGGGAGGATTCGCATCCCCTGCAGGATATTCACAGTATGCAAATGATTATGTGTGAAATAACTAGAGGACACCTGATGATTAAAAATGAGAGACATAGCCCTGGCTGCTGTAGCTCAGTGGATTGAGCATGGGCCCGTGAACCAAGGCATTGCTGGTTCAATTCCCAGTCAGGGCACATGCTTGGGTTGCAGGCCAGGTCCCCAGTGGGGGTTGAACAAGAGGCAACCACACATTGATGTTTCTTTACCTGTCTTTCTCCTTCCCTTCCCCTATCTCTAAAAATAAATTAATTAAATCTTAGAAAAACAATGAGAGATATAAGTCAATATATATGAACATCGATAAGGGAGATACTAGTACGGGCAAGCGCAGTCACAAAAAGCCTCATGGAGACTTTATTCTTATTCTTTTTAAAATTTTGTTTATTATTTAAATACTCAACCAAAAATATGTTTATAGACTTTAGAGAGAGAGGAAGGGGGAGAGTGGGAGAGAGAAACATTGATGTGAGAAACATTGACTGGTTGCCTTTGTACCCACCCCGACTGGGATCGAACCCGCAACCTAGATACGTGCCCTGACTGGGAATCAAACTTGCAACCTTCTGGTGTATGGGACAACACTCTAACCAACTGAGCAACCAGGCCAGGGCCTTCTTTTTATTTTCAATAATAAAAGTTTATTATTTTGTAACAAAACAAGACAAAACATGTATTTAAAAAGTCAATAGGATCCAACAGTAAGCAATAGAAAGTAAACCCTCCTCGCTTACTAGCTTCCTTCTCGTGCCTTTTTATTTTATTTAAAAAAGCTTTTTTATTAAAATATTTTACTGTTGTTCTATTACAGTTGTCCCACTTTTCTGGATTCCTTATCGTTCCTTTCTCAGAAGTCGACTCGATGAACTCTGCCTCTCATTTTCCAGAAAAAGCCTATGCGCGCACACACACACACACGGACAGATCCCACCAACACAGCTGCACACGGTCCTTTTATAAAAACATGTCTCATTAGCATATCCTGTAGATCAATCCATTTTAGTGCGTAGAAATCAATCGCATTGTACTTCACATCTGTGGACTATTTCATGCAGTTACACCATCTTTAACTTCACGATTCCCTGTATTGATGGACATTTGGGAGTCTTTTAGTTTTTGCTGTTAACTACTCACTAAGCGTCCTGAGGTGCATATCCTTGCACGTATGCCTTTGCGGGCATCTTGCGGGTTATCTGCAGGGTGCATTCCTGTTGGCAGTAGGACTGGGTGTGTGCATGTGGAATTCGGAGAGTCATTGCCAAATTATTCTCCTTTGAAGTTGTAGTAGTGCAGGAATGTACTATTTCCCAAAATGAATAAAAATTCAGTTTATTAACAGCCTTTTTCATCTTTGACCTTTGATAAAAATGGAGCCTCATTGTTTTCATTTATGCTTTTTGTAAAAGGCTGATTTTGAGACGATTCTGGGATTTGTGTGTCCTTGTTTTTCGTGGTGCTTGTGCGCGTTTATTGGTTATCTTTCTATTTGACTTGATTCTATTTAATCATAAAGTCTTTATATTTTAAAAAGTTAGCCCTTTGTTTAACCACATGTCTCACAAATATCACTGCTAGTTATTTTTGTCTTTCGTTACTGTGTTTTTTGTGAAGCACATATTTTTATTAAATAAAATTATCAATATTTTCCTGTCATGGCTCCTAGGAATTATTCCTAACAAAATAATTTTATTTTCCTGAAAGTCTGTAGTGTTTTTTAAAGGTTTTATTTATTTATTTTTGGAGAGAGGGGAAGGGAGGGAAAAAGAGAAGGAGAGAAACATCAGTCATTTACATGCGGCTCCACCGGGGACCAAACCCTCAACCCAGGCGTGTGCCCTGACTGGGAAGGGAACTGGCAACCCTTTGATTCACAGGCTGGCACCCAATGCACTGAGCCACACCAGCCAGGGCACTTCTGGAAGATTCTTAAGGCCTATCAGTGGTCCTCAGCTAGGGGTGATTTTGTCCCCAGAGGACATTTGACAACTTCTGCAGACATTTTTATTTGTTGTAGTGGAAGGGGAGGTGCCGCTGGCATCCGGTGAGTATTGACCACAGTTGCTGCTAAACACCCTGCAGTGCACAGGGCAGCCCCCGCAGGAAGAACTAGCCGACCCCAAGGACAACAGTGCGGAGACTGAGTCCCTTTACTAGAAGGATTGCAGGGCAAACAAACTACAATCAGCAAACAATTTAAGAGGCCGGCGCAGGCACAGAGGGCTCTGACCAGGCCTTAACCCAGCTCCACTCGGCCCGCTCTCCCTGAATCTTCTGTGCAGAAGCAGAGCAGAGCCACTGAAGCCGGAGGGTCCAGGTCTGGCCCCCAAAGCCCTCCTGGCGAAGGAGTTGTTACTGAGTGGCTTACATACTGCATACTTCGCGATGTTAATGACAACAAACACACACAACCCCCAGCCCTTTCATCCAGAAAGTGTTTTGAGAAGTTCTGGCCCCGAAACTTTCTTCGGAAATAAAAGCTTGTTTAGTGTTTAAATGCTCAGAATTAGGGAAACCACACTGGGCTGATTGCAGAAAGGTCGTAATTCAATGCATATGGGTGGTTTTTCTGGTCTTGAGAAAAATGAATAGCATTTCCTTCTAAGGAACCACATCTCGGAAAACAGTACACCGCCCCGTTGCCCGTGTGGTCCCTGCTCCTGGGCCCTCACACAACACTTAGTGTAATACATGCAGTAGTAGGAGCTGCATAAATGAAGGTGCGTGGATGCAAAGATGTAACTATTTTATTTGAAGTAATTTAACAATATGAATCAAGAACAATAACTAACATTCATTTTGCACTTCATATGTGAAAACACTCAGTGTGAGTTATTTTGACTCCTCATGAAAAAGAGGTGATGAGGTTGGTGCCATCATTGCACATGAAGAAATGTAGCCCCGCAGGAAGTGGGTTGCCCACCGACACCGAACTAGTGAGTGGATAGCAGGGACTCAGGCAGCCTGTCGCCTGAGCCCATCATTTAAAACCCTAGGCTACAACACGCTGCTACTCTTATTAACGATATAAATTCCTGCCCTCTGTGGCCTCTAGGGATTAGCATACGGATCCCGGTTTGTAGCCATGGAATTTGAGGCTCGGGACGTGGACAAGCTTGAGGTCCTGCATCTGCTGAGTCCTGGCACTGGGTCCAGAAGCCTGGTGGCTCCTGTTACATGTCATGGTCTGTGTCAGTCACCGATTTATTGCCTTGGCTCAGAATCCATGCTTCAGTTGCTCTGGGTAAATGAAGTGGGATCCTGTACATGCCTCTCCTTTGCCGGCGGGCACAATACTGACTTGTTGGTAGAGGGTTCTGTCGGAAGGAAAGGGTTTTTCTCTCCCTGGTCCAGGCTCCAGATGTGCATGTTCTGTCCACACCCAACTGCTGTGTGAACGGCCTTTTGGCGCCCAGCTCCTGCAGGGCCTGGTGACTGGCAGCCTTCCTCGGCGACTCCTCGGAAGCTTTGCAGTGAGTTCTGAGACTCCAGGGGAACAGCTCTCCCCAGCGCCCCAGAGGGCAGGTGCCCAGCAAGATCTGCCAGCATGTGACCTCAGCAACTTCATGGCCATCCGGAGAGTTGTGACTGTGCCCTCCAGGACGTCAGAACCTCAGCCTTAGGTTGGCGACTGTATCTTCAAATTCTGTAGTCTTTAGGGCTCTTTTCCCTCCTCATTAGCCAGTTCCCCATAACTTCAATGTCTTGTTACAGTGAATAGCTCCTTATTCCAAAGGTTCCCTGTCCACACGACTGTGTGGCTTTTGTCTCTTGGTTGGCCCCTGACTGGTGCAGGTTGCTTCCCTCCAGAGCATCTGACTACGGGGATTAAAACTGCCTGGCGCCCTGTAAACATGAGCAAGGGAGTCGTGAAGCTGGGGCCAAGGGAACTTTGCTCTTGTCTTCTTTCTTGTTTTACCATCTAAGTTTCATGGAACGCAGGAGGAAAGGATCGATCGTACTGCACTTTTTTATAAGTGGTACCTATGAAATGTACGAATGTTTTTATGTGCTCTAAAAACATTCAAAGACTTTTTTAATTCCTAAGTTACGTTTCAAGTAGATCTCTAAGTACAACATCCAGCATCCAGTTCTGCGACCACCTGATTGATCGATTTCCATCATTTTTCATCCCAGTATGTTCCCTCTCCTAGGAGTGAGAGCACTTGACCATCAGCTCTCATGCCAATGACACTGCCTCACATGCACACAGCAGCTGCACATAGGTCGTGAGCCCAGCAAAGCAGCTCCTGGGATGACGATTGTAAGTTACTGTCCTCACTTGAGACAAGCAAACCTGTCATTGAGAGAGTTCAGTGGCTCTCAAAGGGGCAAGTGATAAACAGCAAAGCTGCATCTAGGACTGAGAGCCAAATCTCCAAGTCCACTGTTCATCTTCCATTGCCGCCCCCACATCTCTCTGTCTCCTGCACAGCAGCCTTATCCTCTGCTAAGGAACTTCAAAGATCAGCAAATGGAAGTGTGCGGGGACTAGTTGGGGGGCTGAAGCCTCTTCTAGCATCGCTCAAATCACTATTGAACAGGGGGCATCTCACTGGCTGGACTAGCTCCACCCGACCCCCAAACCATCAGAGGCCAGGTGTGAGAGGGCTGTGAGGTGCTGTTGTGCCACCTGTCAGGGACTCCGGAGGTCCTTCCCCCGCAGGGAGCCAGGTGCACAGAGGGAGAAGCTAGTGAGTATGTGGTATGTGGGGGTGTCAGCTGTCCCCTCTGTCTTGCTTGGGTGCTAGCATGGCTGTGAGGGATAAGTCGCCTGCCCCTTAGGGGACTGCTGGGTCAGGGCTTGGCCGGCAGTAGAGAGCCAGCCCCTCAGCATCCCTTTGGAAAGTCGTGCTTTTGTCCCCACTGTCTCCAGGGAAGTTACTTCCTGCTGATTATTTTTAGTGCCCCTTTTCCTCTCGACTTTAAGAATGCGGCCCCCCCCACCCCGTGAGGCCCCCCACAGACAGCAGGCGCTGGGATGCAGGCCAAAGGGCTGTGAGCGTTCTCTTGTTCTCTCTAGAGAAGCAGTTTGAGTAGAAGGGTTTGATGTTCTTTAAGTTTCCCTCATTTTGTGAAAACAATTCTTTCTTCTTATTTTCACTCCTGGTTCCGTTTTTCTCCTCACCAGCACCTCTATTCAAGGTGTCGTAGGTCAAACTCAGATTCATTCTCTGATCCCGTGGTCCTTCGAAAGCACCTAAGGACACATTGATAGATAAATAAATACATAAATGAATAAAGAAATAGATAAAACCCAATGTTATTTATTTATTTAACTGTATTTTCCCCAACACCATTTATCCCACAATCCCTCTGCCACCTTCCCCCCAATGGCGATCACCACACTGTTGTCTGTGTCCATGAGTTCTTCCTTTTTTTCTTTTTTGCTCAATCCCTCCACCCCATCCCCCAACATTTCCCGCCAAGACCTGTCAGTCTGCTCTCCATCTATGAGCCTGTCTCTATTTTGCTTGTTAGTTCAGTTTGTTTAGTAGATTCCACATATGAGTGAGATCATATGGTATTTGTCTTTCTCTGACTGGATTATTTCACTTAGCATAATGCTCTCCAGGTCCATCCATGCTGTCGCAAAGGGTGAAGTTGTCTTCTTTTTTTATGGCTGAGTAGTACTCCATTGTGTAAATGCACCACAGCTTTTTTACCCACCCATCTCCTGGCCCCGCCTTTGGCACAGCCTGAAAACTCTGCATCCTGCCAGCTGCTCCTGCCCCTACAGCAGCTCATGCTTTGCTTCCGTGGGGGCTCAGGGCAGGCCGTCCCCAGATATGCCAAGGCTGCAGGCTGACCATTTTGAATTAAATTTATTTGAAAAACAACTGGTGAAAAAAGAGCATTCTGACCCCGCTTTATCCCCCTGACCGCAGGAAATAAGTCTCCCCATGAAAGGCGCCCTCCCTGTGCCTGGCAACCAAGAGACACTCCGGGTTAGAGAACTCAGGGTCGAGAGGTCGGTATCAACAAGCCTCATTACTTTTTTCTTTTTTTCACTAATGTACTACCTAGGCCCAAGCTTTACTTAGATTCCTGACTAGTTAACCAGCCAAAGCTAAGTTTCTTTGTCCTTTCAAGTCCTCACAAATTCATTGTCAAACCCCTTGCCTCCAGCTTCCTGCTTAGCACTTCTGTGGTCTGCCAGGCTCCCCACTGGCTCTTCCCCCACGGCTCCGCCACCAAGTGTCCGAGCTTTGGGGAGGTTGTCACCTCGACCAGGATGAACTGGCAGCTCCAGCTGCCCTGACGGCTCCCCCTGCTGCCCAGCTGCTTGCCCCCACTCCCACCCCCACCCCCATACCTCAACTGGCTCCAGGTGTGTTTCGAATGTTTGGGGCAGACAGGCGCAAGGCGAAGGATAATTGTTGGTAGAAAGTGGAACAGTCAGTAATGAAAGAGCTTGGCTACTGCTTAGCTCAGAGCTTCGCTCCCTTCCTTTTTCTCCTGCCTGCACTGGAAGGAGCAGAAAAGCAGGATTGTGTTTTTGGTTCGTGCTAATCATAAATGATGATTGATTGTCAGCTGGATACAAATCAGGTAAAATGCTTATTATAAATGAATGTTGTAACCCTCATTTTGCTGATTGTTCATTCAGAAAAGCAAGTAGGTTTGTGTTGTAGAACCCGCCCTGGGTGTTCAGAAGGGGCTGTGGATGGCTGTCCGGGGACCTGGACGGGCTTTCCGATCTGCTGTCCGCTAGCTCAGTGAGCTGAGCGTGACATGGGCCCTCATGGAACGTCCTTGTCTCCATCTACAAAGGGAGGCACACACTTCCTGCCTGTTCCTATTGGTTCAAATGAGGGGACTTCTATATTGTAAGGTGCCCTATAAATCTAAGATGATATTACTGTTTATCATTAGGTAAATACATTTCACTTATTATGAGTGCAAATAAATTCTATTCAACTTGCATATTGCACACTAAATATCCATCTCTCCCAAGACCAGAGGAGACCTTCTTTCTGTTTTTTTTAAAATATTTTTCAATTCCAGTTGACATTATTTTATAGTAGTTTCAGGTGAACAGCTAGTGGCTAAGCCTCTCTCTACTTCTAAGGTTGGTCTCCGACCCAGCGGAGAATGGCGATTGCCGGGCTCAGGAACGCTCGGCAGAGGCTGCCAGAAATGGAAGCCCCTGTCTCGGTCTGAACACGACCGACCTGGGACAGGACATGACAGTAGGTTTCAGGCCAGTGGCTTGCCAGTCGCCTTCTTACCCTGGAGGTCTGCAGATCGTGGCTGATTCGACCTCGGACCACACTCGGGAACCACTGGCTTTATCGTCGGGGAGGACCCTGTCTTTACCATGTCCAGGGCACTGAAGTAACAGACTTGTGGGGAAAATTGAGGCAGCTATGGCTTGCTGTTGGTTTGCATTATTTCTTGATTTGGGCTTACAGAACAGTCTGCAGAGTTTGGCTGATACAGTTTAATCAGGCCCTCTTTCACCTAAAAGGTTGTGTCTCTAGCTTTCCTTGCCAAAGACAATGAAATCCCTTTATCAGGGATCTTGGGGGAGGAATGGCCGTATATTCCAGGAGCATTTGGCTCAGCAGTATGAATTGTGAAATGATTTTCAGAGAACATCCAGTGATGCCCTGTTTGGATGGAGAGTGGATTTTTTTTTTTTAGTTGAAAAGTGAATCTTACAAAATCAGGCCAATTCCCTGTGCTTGCTCCCGTGCACTTCCCTGTGGGCAGGGGAGAAGTGTGGAAGTATCGGGAGCACCTGCATGCTCCCTAATAAGCAGCGAAAATAGGTTTCCTCAGTGGGTGCTTTGGCCCCACAGTAGCCTCTCCAGTCGGTGCGTCTCATCAGAGCTGTGCGCCTCCGACACGAGGTGTTTGCTCATGGCCTCTCTGGGCTCGGGGCTTCTTCTTGGCTCTGCTCCTGCTGTCCTCCGGTTTCCTTAGCCCGAACAAAACAAAGATTTTGAAAGAGCCCTTGGACTTCTGCACACTCCACCAGGTTGTGCAACCTTCTCAGTTTTGAGAGAGAAAACACAGCCAGGGATTGCCAGCTACCACATGGCGACAGTGATGTCAGACCTGAGACCCTGGTTCCCGCTCTGGTCCTCTCAGGCTTGGGCACGCCTGCAGCCTCCTCCCCGGTTCACCGGTCTGTTCCGCCTACCGTGCAGAGCCCTGCCCAGGCCATCGTCCTGGACCACCAGTCCCCTGGGCTCCCTGCCCTACTGCCAGGGAGGTGGAGCCAGTCCCCAGCCTGGCCTGTGCAGCTCCTCACACCCCAGACTCAGCACACCTCTCCTTCTTTAACTCCTATTTCTTGTCCTGCTGCCCGACTCCTGCTCACTGTCATTTGGGCTTTGCTCAAGGTGTCCATGTCTGGCTTTCCTAAGATACATTTCTGAGCTCCTCTGCCCAACTGGAAGTCAGCTCCTTCTTGAGAGTGGAGCTCAAACTTTATGGGTCCCTCAGCACCTTCCTTTACCCAAAGTGATGTCTCCAGCCTGACGATTCAGGACTTTTTTTTTTTTTCACTTCTGCCAATCAGTCAATCTCCCACAACTGTGATCTTCAATAATGTTATGGTCTGAAGCTTTGCTTCCCTCCAAACTTCATATGTTGATGTCCTAAACAGGCATTGTGATGGAATTTGGAGATGGGGCCTTGGAGAGATACTTAGAATCAGATGAGGTCATGAAGACAGGCCCCCTGGCCTGATGAGAGTAGTTCTCGTATAAAATTAAGATGTCAGAGGCCTCCCTGTCTCCCCCAAATCCCTCCTCCTTCCCTCTCCCTGCCCCTGTCCCTCCTCCCCTCTAACCGACACCCCCACCCGCCTCCACCACTGGGAGCATGCAGTACTGAGGAAGGGCCGTGTGAGAACATGGGCAGATGGTGACCCTCTGTAAGCCAGGGAGAGGGCGCTCCCCAGGGCCCCATCCAGCTCACGCCCTGATCTTGGACTCCGAGCCTCCAGAACTGGGAGACGGTAAATCTGCTGGTTAAGCTCCCAGTTTCTGGTGTTTGTCATGGCAGTCTGAGCTTAGACAGACAATAGTTCAAGTCTTTTGCTGTGACTTTTTCTCTTGTTTTACTTCCTGCCTTCCCAACAGGCTAGCTCACTGTCCCGAGAGCAAGGGACACCATGGTCTCAGGCACCATGGGGTTCGATATTCAGAATGTGAGTTGGTCTCATCTGAGGTCAGTGTGGCATTTCAGGCAAATCGAAGAAAGATCTGTCTGCATTTATGGAACTATGTGTTTTGGAAATAATTCAGGAGGTTCAATTTTATATCTTCAAGATCATATTCTAACTAGAATAATGCTTCCTGAAAATACTGTTCTAGAGAACTTCTTTTGGGACTTTAATGTGCAAATAGAAATTATTTGTTGATTCCCTTAGTAATTGGATATGAGTGGGTATTCCTTCCTTTTGACAAAACTTAGTTTGTTTTTCAACCACCTGATGTAGTTTGAGCCACCCACCAGCCATCGTGTCACATGGTTTTTTTCACAGCAGGAAGTTACAGTCACAAAGGTCAAGATCAGCTCGTCCTGCCTCCTGATGCACTACGATTTCTCAGGACCCTGAATCAGGATTGGTGAGGCTTAGCAATATATGCATTTTACAGAATGAGTTATTTTCCCTTATCTGTCCACATTTTGCAAAAGCTTTATCTTTTCTTAGTGTTCCCACTATATGGGAAGGAAAAAAAGCAAAAAAAAAAAAAAAAGTTGCAGAGAGTCAATTTCCCATCCCTCCCCTGCATCTGAAGTGAGGTTCTGATGCTTTCTCTGAACTGTGTCCTGGGACAGTTCTAAGAATAGCAGGAAGGAAGGGACTGACTCCTGGGAACTCACTGCACCTCCATTTAGAAATTTGAGAAGGCTAGGTGACCCAGAGGTCACAGCAATTCAGTGGAGCTGCTGTGTCCTCACTGGGAAAAGGATCACAGTGCATTTCCTGTCCTTGGGGGGTGTTGGTGTGGCTGACACTACCCATAGGAAAGCTCCTGGTAAGACACTCAGCCTGTCAAGGACCTCGCCCGGCCCGGGGGGCCTTCCATGCTCCTGGCTCTACTGTGGTGGCTGCTCTCCTGCGATTCTGTTTCCTGCCTCACCCTCTCTGACTGCTGCCCCCTCTCGCCTTTGCAATAACTGCCTCCCACCTCAGGCCCCCTGCCCCATGACTGTGCTCGGAATCCTTATCCAGAAACATTCAATGGTCCCATAGGTGTCTACGGCATTAATTCCAAGCTTCAAAATAGCACTGAAAGCCCTCCATCACTTCTTTTTCTACTCCAAACTTGCCAGCCTTCTCTCATAGTACAACCTCTCATACATGTCATGCATAACCCCCGTGGGTCTGAACATACTCTAACGCCTTCTGCCTTTCCTCGCATGTGTCTTGCCCTTTTACCAACCCGGCCAGTGCTGTGCTGTGTCCAGCCATGTTGGAGTTGAGGCAAAAGAAAAAATACATACCTCATTACACGTTTGTCAGATATGCTCTCAGATGTGGGGTCAAAGGCAAAAGCTCATACAAGGCCTGCAAGCAAAACACGTGACTCTCCAAGAAGCTGTGCTGCCCAACCTGCCCACAGGTCACTGTCCACCCTCTCAAACTCCTCACATTTTGGAGACTAAAATACCAAAGTCCTTAGTCAGGGGGCTGGAGCACAAGAGCTGATTGAGAATGACTCTTCCCATTGTCCAAGAATGCGGGGTATTGAATCAAACAGCCTGTCTCTATGGAAATTTTGATATTTCGTTCATCACAGGCTCTTTGCATGTTTTCATTTTTTAAATATTTAATTAAAATGTCACTCGTCTCGATCACTGAGCTTTTTAGCATTCCTTTACATTCTGCACCCCTGTCAAGTACCTCACTCATCTTACCCTAATGCCCACCCTGAATTCGGCAAAACGGGGCTTCACGAGTCCTGCTTGTACTCCATTTTCCCTAACAAACCGTAGCAGATCTCCCCGCCTGGCCTCCATCTGTCCGTCTCTCGTACTTGCACAGCATGCTGCTTGGGCCTGGCTCTTGGTCTTCACCACACTGCTCTTTGCCGGGTTGTGGTGGGTGGGTCTTACTCTCTAACCAGCTGAGAGCTCCTGAGGAAGGAGGTTCACACCCTTTTTTAATCTCTGTTCCATGCTGCGCTTAACACAGTGCTCAGCATGCATGATTGTTCAAGAGTTACTGGTTCGAAGTTCTTGGCTTGATTAACAAGTTTAAGCCCCTGTCCTGGAACCTCCCTCCCATGTTATGTGTTGTCAGGTGGAACTTAGTAGAAGTTCTGCATGGCAACTGAGGGAACTTGGTCCCTGAAGTTTTGAGGACACCAGTGAAAAAGCAGCCCCATGGTCACCTCCTGACCTCTTCCTTTAGGGTCTCTTCTGGGGACACTCTTCTTGTTTCCCCTGATTGGATCCACCAGGGCTCCCTCACGCCTGACTCTCCTGCAGAACGAGGCACAGGGTTTGATGCTTCCAATGTTTCTCATGTTACAGAACAGAGCCAAGGGGTGTATGTGCATGATGTACTATTACCAAAAGAACCCCCCTTTTCTCCAGGGGTCCCCCTACCAAGGTTCACTATGCTCGCCACCAGAGGAAAGATGTCTCTCAATGCCAGAGACTGGTGAAAAGGAATTATTTATTTAAAAGCTATACAAACTTAGAGTAGTGACTTAATGTCTTCATTAAAATACTAAAGTCCTTTAGAGTACCCACAGATGCACACAGTCCTTCCTTCTCCCTCTGCCCTAGTCTGGGGCACCGTATCTCAGGAAAAGAAGCAGAAGTCTGTGATTCGGGCTCCTGGCACCATCAGGCGTGTCACCACCCCCATCTCCAGTTAATCCAAAGCCATCTGTCACTGTCTCGTGGCCCACCAGCAAGAGTCCTTTCACCCCTTTTCTTCCAGGCAAAGTCTCTCCTGCTTCCTAAGCCACGTGGCAAAAAGGAGCACCACAGAGCCATGTGGTCCTCTTGCCAAAGCAGCAGGGGTCCTCACTCTGCCAAAGCTGTGTGGTTCTCCCCTTGTGTGGCTGTGGTGCACGGGGGTTTAAATCCCCGCACCAATCTACCTCTGTACTCACATTTCTGACTCTTCCTGTAATCATTACACCTGCCAGCATTCCTGTATCCTTCCAGCTCTACTGGGCTGCCATAGTGAGTCTGGGCAGGGGTAGCCCCATGGCCTGGAGCCAATCTTCTCCAAGCTCTTGCGCAGGCAGGCGCTGTAACCAGGGGGAGTTGCCTCCCAGTTACATCCTGGGTGGAAGTCACTTCCATCCCCTGGCTCATAACTGGCCACAGCTATTTAACATATCTATGCAGCCAGTTAAAGGTTATAGATATGTTAAATGACCACTCCAGAGGTTATCTGCAAAGCTGTTGCTATGCAAAACAGCTCTGAATGGCCCTGCTCTAAGTGTCCCATTCCCCCAGCTCATACTTATGGGGGTGAGGGCATCCTATATATATTTTTCTAATATTTCCTGAACACCTTGAGTTTTGGACCCCATTACAAATCCCTACTTGGGGCCCCCCTCTTGGCTGCCCCCTGTTACACTCACATGAGCACTTTCCATTAGCCTCTGCTCCAGGCAGTGCCTCCCACGCCAGGTGGACCCTGTCTCCTCAGACTGGTGCCCACTCTTTCTTACTGAGTTTCACTGAGCTTACGTCCCAGAGATCGCCCTGCTACAGAAGTGGCTTTAGGAAGGAGAGCCCAGGGTCTCTGAGACCCAACTGTCCCTCAGGATGGCCTTGGGTCTACTGACATTTCTCGAGGAAATTTGAAGACATTTAAAGATATGTTTTTCATACTTGGGTTCAGCTGTTGCATAAGAATTAAGGCAACTCATAAGAGTGAAAACAAAGTTCTAAACCAAAAGAGTGAATTAGCAGCTGAGAAAGTGAAAAAGAAGAGACCTCAGTGCTCTCTCTTCCTCCTTGAAGATGAAATATTCCAACACTCTGGGGGGTGAAGGACGGGGGTTGCAGGACACTCCTGAAAAGTCTCAACTGGTCAAGGCCACGGAGAACAAAGTCAGGGGTGGAGTCCTTCCGAGCAAGAACCCCGGCTGACCGGATGCCTCCAGGGGCCCAAGAAGCCTGCTGGCTGTTTGGAGGCTCCTTCTTGACTCTCTGACGTGCTCGCTGAAGACGCTCTTGGCAGTGTGACGCGGCTCCTTGGTGGCCGCCACTGACTCTGCCACCCAGTTGCAGCCCAGCCCACTGAGTGAGACCAGAAATGCCTCGGGAGAAACAGACCGCAAACCCATGAAAACTTGAGTGAACCCCTTGTGCTCATTCTGTTCAACCTCTGCAGCAGCCAGTTCGGGAGGTGCCCAGGGCACGTCTCAGGGACGCTTGTTCCCAGCCTCAAGGTTAGAGAGCCTACTGGGTGGGTTTGCTGGAGTCACTCCCTGTGTGGCCTCTCCCAGCTGGAGACAAGTCTTTCCAGGAAATGATTTTCTCATTTTCTGGCGTCCACTTTCTTGCACCATGTTAAGGGGCAGGGAATCAAAGTGTCACAGGCATTTGGAATGCCGTGAGGCTGACACCAGCCTCCAAGGCTGATGGGTGGCAGGCACACACAGAAACATCGTGCTGACCGCACATTCCCCCTGACCCACCCATTTATCTCCTTCTGAGCCCGCTTCCATTGCTACTCCATGTTCTTCTTTGCTTCTCTTTTTAAATTTTTGATTTTAGAGAGAGGGAAGAGAGAGAGAAAGAGAAGGAGAGAAACACCAATGTGCCCTGACTGGGGATCGACCATGCAACCCAGACATGCACCCTGACCCTGCCTGGGAATCAAACTAGCAACCCTGTGGTGTGTGGGATGACACCCAGCCTACTGAGCCACACCAGTCACGGGCCCTCTGCCTCTTGAGTAAGTGAGCTAAATCCATTCATTTCACCCTCCTGTGTCCATCTCCTCATCAGACGTGTTTGGAGCACCAGCCAGACTCCTGCGGGGCTCGATCACAACTCCAAGAGCACCAGAGGGTCCTGCCAGCTGCCGCTGTCTTCTCCCTGACAGCCCCCTCACTGCCAGCACCACTGACATTTAACTCTCTCATTGCCCCCCACCCCACCCTGCCATCCCCTGGATGAATTAAGTTTAACTCTCCAATAGAAAGCATTTTGGAGACTTTATTCCTACAGGAAGGGTAAAAACAAGATTCCTAAAACCAGCAGACTGGTGTTTCAATTGGGAAAAGGGAAGTTCAGGTTAGCTACGTACCGCTGAGCACCAAGAACCGTGTGTAGCAGAGAAATCTCCCGCAGGGGCCCAGGCCAGGGACCTGCTGCTCAGGGAGGTCAGTGTAGGCCAGTGATCGGCCTCCCCAGGGCAGGCTTTCTAAGAAAGATGGCAGACCAGGAATTTTCTAATGGGAAACATGCTGTTTTCTCCAAGCTTGGCTCCCCAACTCCCTCCCCTAAGCCTCTTAAATGAGGGAGCTCCACGGCTGGGCTTTCGAGCCCTAAGGCTTTCTAGCTCTGCACTAACTATCAAGCAGCTGCAGCAAGGAGAGGATTCGTCTCCTGCCTGGGAAGATCCCAGATGGCGCTGCTGGGAGGTGTGTACGGAGGGGAACACAGGCATGCAGAAACACAAACTGAGCAAACACCACAGGGGCTGCCAGCAGCCTCTGAGAAAAAAGGAATCTCATTGTTGGGACGCCTTCTTAGGCATCCTGTAAATAGAGGAACCTGGACTCTACCTGCCACTCAGAGGCAGTGTTGGGTGTGGTCACAGGTGGGTGTTAGTGAGCCTCACACAGCCCCTGGAGGCAGATGCTACTTTCCCTTCCCAGGGAGAACCCAGAGGTACAGGGTGGGTGTGGCTTGCTGAGTGTGACTGTCGACAGGGGTGGGTACCCAATTTTGTCAGAACCCTTGTCTCGGGCTTTTTCCAGAAATCGTAGCCCTAACACAATCCCCTCCCCACAGACACGCAGGAGTCAGGGCACCGGCTGTCCACCCAGGCCAGGGGGAGACTCGGGGCTTGGGGTAGGATTTCAGGGGTGCTGCTGACCGAATTCCCCTCACTGGCTTGCCAGCAGCGCTGAGATCTCACATAACTGTTGCTTTGGTTGTTTAAATTGTCACCATTTTACTTAAATTGTCACCTGAGGTCACTTGCTTACTTTGGGCTGGTTTATGCCCCTGAGCCACGTCTGCATGTCCTTCTGGCTCTGATTTAAAGTCTGTTTCCTCTCTTCCTCCTCCTTCTTTATTCTCAGTCTTGGCCAAAGTGCATTTTGAACAGAAAGAGGCTAGAGAAATAACCAAAACAACCAAAATAAGCCTCCCTTGAGCCTTTTTGTAGAGGAACCATTTTCTGTGCCTGGAGAGAAAACGTGCAGACCACGAAAAACCCAGAGGCTTCTCAGGAAGAGTGAGGTTTCCACAGCGTGGTCAGGGCGCCCCCTGGTGGATCTACATAAAGGGAGTGAAAAAAAAATCTTTCCAAATTCTATCCATGTTACTAATCACTCAACTTCCCATCGATTTTTATACCTGTATCTGGCTTATACAAACTCAATGGCTTAAAACATCACACATTTACTACCGTGCAGTTCTGTAGGTTAGAGGTTAAAAATGAGTCTCCTCGGGCTAAAATCAAGGAGTTGGCAGGGCTGTCTTCCTCCTGGAGGCTGGGGGCTGGGGCTCTGGGGAAACGCATCTCCTAGCCTCGGGAGCTGCCAGGGGCCTCCTGTGGCCTTTCCACCACCTTCCAAGCCAACAACGCGGATTCTCTCTGACCCTCCTCCTGTAGTCTTGCTTCTGTCTGACTCTGACGTCAACTGGAAAAGGTTCTCTTTCAAAGGTTCATTTGATTAGGCGGGTCCCGCCCAGAAAATGCAGGATAATCTCTCCCTCTCAGGATTCCTGACCTTAATCCCATCTGCCAAGTCCCTTCTGTGAGCAAGGTGAACATCCACAGGTTCCCAGATTAGGGTCGGGTGTCTTTTCTCAGCTAGCATTCCACCTGCCCCATCACTGGCCATGATCACATTCTTTGGGCTCCAGTAGGGAGTGAATGAGACTTTCCTCACCCAGGGAGCACGCACGCTACTGAGGGAAACAGCCCTGTAGGCATCTTGGCGCCTTGGCACCCTCGTGATGCACAGGGTGCTGTGGGGGCGCTGGGGAGGGAGCCCCACCTCTGCCCTCAGACCTTGGGGATGACTCCCTAGGGAGGGAGGAATTTCAGCTGAGAGCGGAGGACTAGCGTTTTCTGAGTGCCTTATCTGTGACCACAGCCCGCACCATCCACTGTTTATAGGCCATTTCCCACTTGGTTTCCAGGAAAGAACCGTTTCCAGGAAAGGAATTAACACAGCTAGGAATTCTCAAGTGCCTGCACAGAGGTGTCCTTCCTAGGAGGCACAGGAGCCAGGTACATGGAGCTTTATACCGGGATGTCCGATAAACAAAATAAGTGAAACTAGAACTTCCTGAAATAGTGATTACCCTGGGGCTTCACAGGCTGTGTGAGGGAGCCTTTTGGGGTGCTGCCAATGCTTCCAGTCTCGCCCTGGGGGTGGCGCCACATGCATATGCGTCATGTAAAGTGGCAGGGGCCACATAAAACCCTGCCCTGAGCCTCCCTCACCCCAATGCCCAGGTCGACTCAGAGGACCGCTCTGGCCTGGAACGTGGTTTGAAGTCCACTGCCCTGGTTTGGGGATGTAGACCTCCGAGGGGGTGCCCTCACCCCGTGGGGGCGCCCTCACCCTGGGGGGCCCCGCGTAAGGCACATTGAAAGCTCTTCAGTGTGATTCACTCCAGACCACGGTTCTGTCTCTTCATTTCTTTTTCAGTAAATTTCTAAACAAAGTATTGAATACACACAGAACAGGTGAACAAACCTGAATAAATATGCCCGTGAAGCCATTATCCGAGTCAAGGACCAGAACACCCCCAGCCCCAGCAATGCCCCTGCCTCCTCCTAGGATAACCACCGACTTGTAGGCCCACAAATTCGCCTCACCTGGCTTTGAACTTTATATAAATAAACTCTTACAGAATGCGTCTTTTGTGTCTAGCTTTCTTCTTTCAGCATTATTTTGGAGATTCATCTGTTTTTGAGGAGAGCTGCATACTATTTTTTCTATAAGAATGTCACTATTTATTTGTCTGTTGATGGCTAGCCGGATCGTTTTCAACTTTTCCATCTCCCCATCTGCAACCGACAGCGAGGAAAGCTGAAACCCAGATATTTGTAAGGTCCTAGAGCAAGTTAGGAGCAGGCAGGACTGGAAGCTGGGCCCAGCAATGGATTCCGGCAGGACCCTCAGCCCCTGTGGCTGTTGCAGCACCTAATACAACTTACTGACTTCACCGCCCGTCCACCTACCTCGGTGAGTGAGCACCCAGCCCTCTCCAGCCTGGCAAAGAAGCCCTCGAGGGCCACAGCGGTCTCTGTGGTTAACGCCCGCCCCTGGTGCAGTGCGGGGTCCAGAGCGGGTGCCTCTGCTTCCCAAGGCTGGCTCAGTACCCCTTCCCTCCCAACAGTTCTCTCACCAATTTGCCAAGAAATCCAAGAGGAAGCTAAATTCCTGTAATTAAAATGGGAGGGCCCTTGTATGGGGAAGGCCCAAGCTGTCTGCCATCCCTGTGTCTCAGTGTGAATATTCATGAGGGTCTCCCCACCCTTCTGGTGGGGAGGGGGAGAATGAGAGGCTCAAAGCAGGGCTCAGAGGCCATCTGGAGTGATGGTCCCCAACCTTGTGTCTTTGCTCTTCAAACAGCATGATCCTTTGCTTAAGCGAGATTTCAGATGAACATTCTGGTGACCCCAAAACTTGTCCACCTGTCTCCATGGATCCAGTAGAGCTCAGGGAGGCCCGGGTGAAAACCTCTGATCTGGACCAACCACAGATGTTAACCAGGGCCCAGAGGGTGACCACTGTTCCTGTGGGTGGTCACCCTGTCACCTCAATACCTCCTCACACTGAGGCTGGGGTGCATTTCAGGGCTGGCGGGGGGAATGTGTTCTACCATGTGTAACTGGACTGAAAAGGCGCCCACAACTTAATTCCAGATGTCATTTTTAAGTGCACAGTGTTGGTAGGTAGGCTTGACCTTTTGGTGGATTCCCGCTGGTGGAGATTAGTGAAATTCCCCTAATCGGGGCTCCAGGAAAGTTTAAGTGTCTCCACCATCCCAGAAGGGTGAGGGCAGAGCCCAGGCCCTGTGAGTAAACGGAAGCCCGCCATCACTCCAGTTTCCGAGCTGAGTCATGGATGCCCTGCGGCCACAGCCTCTTACGAGCTGTGGTAGGTTGGGGCGCCCCCTGCTGGCTGGATTGCCACAGAGCACCCCACATTCCCCAACAATGAGGGAGTTGGGGTGACAAGGCTGGCCCCACAGCTCCAAGCTAAGCCTGGAAATTAATTCCCAGCGAGTTGTCAGGAAGCACTCTTACTCTCCGTTGGTTGTAGAGGGCACAGATTACAACATTCCTCGAAGAGCAGGTCGCACCCCCCTACAAAGGGCCGGGGTGCGGAGTGGGGGCGTGGGTGAAGGGTTCGTAATGCAGCCCTTCTCTCCTGCCACCTCAGGACCCACCTCGGCAGAGGCCTCCGGGTGCGATGCCGTCCAGCGCGTCCAACCTTGCTGGTCGTGCATTTGAGTGCCGTGCAACCGAAGGGTTATTGGCCGGGTGGGGAGATGAAACTAAGGACGGGATCATGTTTGAGCAACTGCTTCCCTTCTTTTACTCGGACATCCGGAGGTTCTTCTCAAACAATTAACATTTTTAACTTGCTTTTACTTTGCACGTTACTGTTACTAACTGCTAAGTTTGAATGTGCCTCAAGCTGCGATTTGTCAAGAGCGTTATGAGAAATTCTGAACCCCTCACAACTACAGCGCATTCCGAGGGCGGCCCGGTCTGTCCTCTGCAGGCAAGAGCTTGTGGCGGGAGACGAGGAAGGAGGGGAGGGACGCGACGCGGCGGGCGGGGAGCGCGTGCACATTTGATCCATATCCACATGCGCAGGTGGGTCACAACAACAAGCACTGACCGAGAGCTCACTGTTTGCTGGGTCCGTAGCAGGTACTCAGATCAGCCCCGGAGAGCTGGGAGTCCGGCGAGGGAGACGGCTGCAAAAGCCCTCCTGCTATAGCGGAGGCAAGGGAAGAGCAAGGAGCAGACATCTCTGAAGAGGAGACCTTCGAGCCAGGTTTTGGAGCGCGATCTCAAGCTTTCTGTGCGGCGTGAGGACACTCATTCCAGTCTGAAGAACCCGCGTAGGCCGCGCATGGAAGAGGCAGCTGGCCCAGGCAGGCCACCGACCAGGCAGAGAAACAGATGCTGCCACCCCAGCCCCCCACTGCTTTCTAAGCTGGCAGCGCAGAGAGGACGCCAGCCAGGGGCACCCGGGGCCCAGGCTCAGCGTTCCCTGATCTTTCTGGATATTGTTGTTGTTTTTAAGATAGTGATTGTTTTTATTTTTATTTTTAACTGTTGTTCAGTTACAGTTGTCCTGCCCTTTCCCCCGTTGCTCTCCCCTGACCGGCCTCTGGATGTTCAACCTCCTTCCCACACCAGAACGCAGGGCAGAGGGCTGGTGAGATCCCCGTGACAGGGGGCGTGTGAGCAGACTGGGCCAGAGAAAGGGGTGTTGGCCTGGGCGCCCATCGGGTCTCTCAGCCTGTGCTGAGAGCCTGTGATTCCCGCTGAAGGCAGAAACATCGGTTCTGCCAGGGAAATGTAGAAACAGGTCCGGAATGACGACGTGGCCTGTCCAGGTCACACGGAAATTACCTGAATTACTCTCCAAACATTTTATGTGCTGAGGTCTGGTCTCCTCCACTGGATGTTAAGACACCTGAGGACACAGACTGGCTCTCTCATCCCTGCACCCTCTGCCAGTTTTGGGGAAGACGCCGGCAGCAGACACCAGTGAGGTGAGGCCCGTGTGTTCTGCCTGGCGGGGCCCTGCACCGATGCAAGTAAAGCTGGGAAATATTTCATTTATTTATGTGAATCTTTTTCCTCGATTTGTACCCACACACACTAATCACATGATGATGGGTCAAGCCATGCGGGCTTCCCCTCTCTGGGGCTGGACTCACTGTGACTCATGGAGGGGGTGCAGTGATTAGTTCAACCTGTGAAGTTTCCCTCCTTTCCCAGTCCTGGCATTCTAAAGCAAGCTCTGATTTTCAGACTTTCATCTCTGTTCCTGCCCGCGGGGGCTGAGAGGCCAGGGTGTCCTGCACTCCCGGGCTTCTCTTTCCCCACCATCTGTCACTCCTCTGGGTGAAAATCCAGCCACCAGGGGGCCCAGCTAAACTCACAAAGATGTTCTGGAGGAGAGGGAAATCTTTCCAAAGTTTGTGGGGCCTGTGACCTCTCTGTCAACAGGCTCATTACCACTGGTGCCTTCACAGACAGGACTCCATTGGCCCCAGGGTTCTGACTCAGGTGTTAATCACACGC